>JADRCC010148918.1:0-10629 GCA_019843855.1 Hylomyscus alleni
ACTTATATAGGGAAGCCAACACCTTGTAGAAGACCAGGAATTTGGGAACACCTGGTGACAGAGACACCAGAATTCTCATGAAGTGCAGAGCTTAGGATGAAGTAGCTTTGAGTAGTCGATGTTATAGTTAATTGATCAACTCAACAAAACTAGAATTACTGTGGAGAAAGTACCAGTGAGGGACTGTCTAGAGCAAGTTGGCCAGTGGACACATTGTCAGAGATTGCATCAATTGAAATTGGGCAGCACTATTCTCTGCTGTGGGCCTGGACTGTATAAAAGGAGAGACCGTGAGATGAGCACTAGATACATGTGTACATTCCTTGTCTCCATTCTTGGAATCCCTTCCTTGACTTCCCTGCCATGATGGACAGTAATCTGGAATTATGAGCTAGCACAAACCCTTTCTCCTCTGTGTGACTTATGCAGCATGTCTTTGCACACCCTTAAAATATCAAGAACACTGTGAAAAGTCTGTTTCCATGCAGAAATCACAGGTATGCAGGCACCTGGGCATCGGATACTTTCTGTTAAATGATGTCAGGTAACCTTGAAGTTCGAGTGTATATCATTGAAACCAGATATGCCGAGAGTCTTGAGAAATTTAAGGTTATGTCTTCCAGACATACACCACAAAACTAATATGATAGGGTAGACATAATAATAACATTCGAATAATTGAAGTTACCCCCTACCAGTCTCCAAGAAAATAGTCTCTGTCTCTGTCTATCTCTTTCTGTGTATCTTTCCTTCTCCCTCTCCAGTACTGACAATTAAAACCAGACAGATGAGTGTCCTGCTACCATTTTATAACTACAGGCTGGCGGGGGTCTCTTTTGATTGAAGAGTACACAGTCTTGCCTTTATTGATATTATCTATTACTATTGACTGAAAAGGTGAACGGGAAAAGTCCAGAGAAGATAGAATCACTGTTATGAAGCCAAGAGCAACTGTACCTCGGGAAGTAAAGACTTGATCCAGAAAGGAAACTGGGGACAAGGGCTGAGATAGACAAGATCCTGAGTGGGCTAATTAAGGAGAGGAAAGGAAGTGAGGAGAAAGAAGGAAAGAGCAAGAGAGAAGAAAGAAAGAAACCTTTGCAAATCCAGATCATAGAAGACTTGCAGGGTGACTTTCTGTGTGTTGTGTAATCTGACCTTGCTTTAAAGACATCTGAAGCAAAGATTTAATTTGTCTTTCAACTTTGAAGGTTACTGAATTTCTGTTTATTTAGCTTCAGCATTCACTTCGTCCAGACTAGTTACCTGGCCCCAAATTAAGCTCTTTGCTGTATTGTGTGTGTGTGTGTGCACGTGTGTGTCTGTCCGGAAAACCCAAAGGCTTCTTTTTCTTCCAGTGGCATTTATTCATATTGTGTACATGATTTATAACCTCTTTAAACGTAGGAGTTATCCATGGAGATACTAGGGCCTTATCAGTCCAAACAAAAGCGTAAGATCAATAAATGAAACCTTTGAGAATCAAAGTAGGTACTGGGAGCAGATTCAGAAACCCACAAGCAAACATTTAGGCAGAGCTCAGGGAACCGCACCGACAAATAGGAGGATGGATTGTAGTAGCCAGAGGTCGAGGATGCCAGGAGAACACGGCCCACGGAATCGACTAAGCAGAGCTCCTAGGGGCTCAATCACAGATGCCTGTACATGTCTGAGCTACGTCCTCCACATATACATTAAGGTTGTGTGTTTGGTGTTCTGTTCTGTTCTGTTCTGTTCTGTTTTGTTTGTTTGTTTGTTTTTGTTTTTTTGAGACAGGGTTTCTCTGTGTAGCCCTGGCTGTCCTGGAGCTCACTCTGTAGACCAGGCTGGCCTCAAACTCAGAAATCTGCCTGCCTCTGCCTCCCAAGGGCTGGGATGAAAGGCGTGCGCCACCACTGCCCAGCGTGTTTGGCATTCTTATGGAACTTCTAACGGTGAGATTGAGGGTATCTCTGACATTTTGCCTGTACTTGGGACCCTTTTCCTCCTACTGGGTTGCCTTGTGTGGTTTTGATAATAGGGAATGTGCCTACTTTCATTGCATCTTGTTATGCCCTGTTTGGCTCAGGTCCTTGGAGGCCTGCTGTTTTCCTAAGGGAATAGGAGAAGGAGTGAATCTGGGAGAGAGAGAAGGGGAGGGGACACTGTGAAGAGTGGAGGGGGGAAATATGTCTGGGAAATGATGCATGAGAGAATGATTTTTTTTTGGATGACAATCAACAAATTTATAATTCCTCATATTATTGGATTTCAATCAATTAGGATATGTTGGTAATATTAATTTTCATATTAAGATATTAAGAAAAAGTAATTGTCACTTCCTGTTGTTTTTGTTGTAAGAGGTGGAATTAGGTTTGTGTGGATTTGTTGAAAGATTACTTTCTTGCTTCTTCTAGGACGTAGTTTTGCTCCTTATGTTGATGTTTCCCATCTATTATCCTTTATAGGGCTGGATTTGTGGAAAGATATTGTGTAAATTTTGTTTTGTCATGGAATACCTTGTTTTCTCCATCTATGATAATTGAGAGTTTTGCTGTGTATAGTAGCCTGGGATGCCATTTATGTTCATGTAGGGTCTGTATGACATCTGCCCAGGATCTTCGAGCTTTCATAGTCTCTGGTGAGAAGTCTGGTGTAATTCTGATAGGCCTGCCTTTATATGTTATTTGACTTTTTTTCCTTACTGCTTTTAAAATTCTTTCTTTGAAAATGTTGGTAGAAACCAGAAAATCTCAGATGCCAGGAAAGTGAGAGCCTCCCAGGACCCCACAGAGATGATATTAGCTGAAATGCCACACAAACAGGAGGGAGAACCTGTAGAGACCATATCCAAAGGTTAGGCATGCCCCCCGCCCCGGTTGAGGGATGGGGCCACCCACCCATCTCCAAAATTTTAACCCAGAGTTGCTCCTGTCTAAAGGAAATACAGGGACAAAGAGTGGAACAGAGACTTAAGGAAAGGCCATCCAGAGACTGCCCCACCTGGGGATCCATCCCACATTCAGTCACCAAACCCAGACACTATTGTGGAAGCCCAGAAATGCTTGCTGACAGGAGCTTGATATAACTGTCTCTTGAGAGGTTCTACCAGAGCCTGCAAATACAGAGGAGGCGCTTGCAGCCAATCATTGGACTGAGCATGGTGACCCCAATGGAGGAGTTAGAGAAAGGACTGAAGGAGCTGAAGGGACCTTATCAGGCATCAGTGGGAGGGGAGGCCCTTGGTCCTGTGAAGGCTTGATGCCCCAGTGCAGAGGTATGCTGGGGTGGTGAGGCAGGAGTGGGTGGGTGGGTGAGGGAGCACCCTCATAGAAGCAGGGGGAGGGGAGATAGGATAGAGGGTTTACAAAGGGGAAACTGGGGAAAGGCATAACATTTGAAATGTAAATAAATAAAATATCCAATTAAAATTTTTTTTAAATGTTAAAAAAATAAAATAAAATAAAATTCTTTCTTTGTTTAGTGCATTTGGTGTTTTGATTATTATGTGACGGGAGGAATTTCTTTTCTGGTCCAGTCTATTTGGAGTTCTGTAGGCTTCTTGTATGTTCATAGGCATCTCTTTCTTTAGGTTAGGGAAGTTTTCTTCTATAATTTTGTTGAAGATATTTACTGGCCCATTACATTGGGAATCTTCACTGAGAGAATGATTTTTTAAATACGGAAAAAAAAAATCCTGACAGCATCCTAAAGTGAAATCAATGGCCACCCTCCCGGGAATCCCATAGAGCAAACCTCTAGGAACTATCTATCTCTCGAGGCTCAGACTTGTCAGTCTGAAAATCTCTACCAGGACCCCAAAGGTGAGTTGATTCACTGTTAAATGTCAGCACTATTTGCACATTCAAGTTAAGCCTGACAGGAGTAATTTAAAAGCTGAAATGGGTTAGAAAGACCCTTAGAGAAATCCTGCCTAAAATACAGTGATTGTGAATGCCACACGGAAAAATCACCTAGCTGAGCAAAGTGGCACCTGCCTTTATGTAATCCCGGCACTCCAGGAGCAGAAGCAGGTGAAACTCTGATGGCCAGAGTGGTCTACATAGTGTGCTCTAGGCCAGTCAGGTCTATAGTCAGGCCCCATCTCAGAAACAAAGTTGCCTCATTCGTTGCTTAATTTTCTCTAGTGAAATTCTCATGTCCTTTCCTCAATTACTTCAATGAAATTTTGTGTTTACAGTTGTTAATTCACAAACTATATTCATAGTTTCTGTTCATTTTATATTAAACACACTGAAAGTACCTTGATTATAATCCTAGGATATTTAGACATGAAAATGGTAACTACAGGGGCTAGAAAGATGGCTCAATAGTTAAGCTCACATACTCTTCTTGCAGAGGACCCAAGCTCAGGTCCCAACACCTATGTCAGGTGGTTCACAGCCACCTGTAACTTCAACTCTATATGCACCTGCCCTAACGTGCAAGCCAATAATTAAAAAGAAAACTTCTTTAAATGATGGCAAATACATTGGTCATCCAATATCAAATGGTCACCCCGAAAAGCATATGCATGCAAACAATATGACATCGACTCAGTAGGTTTTATTTATATGCTTATTTCCTTCAATGATATGTAACAACAATGGTTAAAGCAAAGAAGGATATGAATTTGGAAGGAGTGGACATGGGAGGGGTAGAAAGGAGAAAAGGGAGGGGAAATGATATAACTATATTTTAACTTAATAATAATTTTTAAAAGATGGTTAAAAACATGTAAACATCCACACAAACCTATTCCTGGTAGATAATACACCCTCCTGGCTCTTGCCCTTTTGCACTTTGAAATATTGACTTCTCTTTGCAGTTAATATGCTGTGGAAATCTCTGCTACTCATAGTTTCTGTCATCTCGGTGGTAGTAGAAAGCAAGCACATTCAATTGATGAATTATCCATAGGCAGCGTTTTATGGCTAGAGTTCCATTAAGAAGCCAATTCTAGAATGAGTGGTTAGAAAAGTGCTAATTGTACATAAGTACAGTATAGTGGTTGGTTCTAGTCTTGTTTGTTTTATTAAAAGAAGGCCAAGATGGTACTCTAACAGTTGTCTGTTCAGATACAGGTAAAATTATCTGAGTTGGTCAGAGGGAATAAATCATGAAGCTAAGGTAATTACAGGCAAAGTAACTGAGAATTAGAGGTTATTTTATTGATTTTACAGCTCTATTTTCAGGACTCAGATGGTCCAGGAAATAAAGCCAACATCCAATAAATGAGACCTCATGGAATTGAACAGTTTCTGTACAGCAAAGGGATTGAGTGAAATGACCACCTACAGAATGGGACAGACTTGTTGCAAGTCACACATCTGACAGAAGATATATCTAGAATATATAAAGAACTAAAGACATTGAAAAACAAAAATAAACAACTCAAACAGAACAGGCTGATAAATATACAATGGATGATACAAATATCCACTAACCATATGGGGAAAAAAGCTTGAGCTTACTAGCTATCAGAAGAATGTAAATCAAAACTATATTGAGATTCCATCTTACTGCCTGACTGCCAGTCATAAGAAAATGAACAACAAAGGCTTGCAGGGATAAAGACAAAAGGCTCCCATATTGCTGATGGGGAACTAAATTGGATTCCAGGAGAATCATGTTAATCTCTTCCAAGAGCACTGTCTTCAGTGACTGAATTACCTTCCTCTAAGCTCCTGACCTTAAAGATACCAAATTCCAAAGTTGCTACACTAAAAATCAAATTTCTAACACATGAAATTTTAAAGATTTATTCTAGCTGCATCAGCTCTGATTTGAAATGGCATCTAGTTCTTACTGCTCAGTTCTTTCTTACTGTTGTTTTATTTTATTTTTCTCTGCATAGTCTTGGCTGTCCTGGAACTTATTGTATAGACCAGGCAGGGCTTGAACTCAGAGATTTGTCTGCCTCTGCCTCCTGAGAACTGGGACCAAACGCATGTACCACTACCACCTGCTATCTTACTTTAGCTTGTCCTAGTGACCTTATAGTCTACTTCACTTTTTTCGTATATTGAAGTTTTAATTTCATTTACCTCAAAATAGTTTTTATTCTTTGAGATATTTTCCATGTATTTAATGCAGTTGGAACAAATCCTCTCCCAATTTCTTCCCTATCACCAATAACACTTTTCCCTTCCAACTTCATATGGTCTCTTTTTAACCCCACTGAGTTTGCTTACTGCTGCCCTGTATGTGCTTAGATATAAGTCAATCTACTAGAGAATCGATAGAGATTTGTATTTATAGTCAAAGAGATAGTAAAGCCTGACTTATGGTCTGGCCACTTCCAAAAAATACTGAGTGATCCTATGCAAAAACTTAAATGTCACAGCTAGCATGGGGAGATATAATGACATGTAAGAGAAATAAACATATTTTGATCTCCTTTTCCAGTGTTTCATTCAAGGACATTGTTTTGAGAATTATGTTAATAATCTAGGTAATTGTATCTGTCTATATAATGGTTACTTAAGATAATTTTGTTCTTTTTACTAGGAAAAAGTAGATAAGCATGGTTTTCATTAGTCACCCATTAACTATCAATTAATAAATATACTTCAATTTTATACAGTGTTATTGACTGGTACAATTGTATAGTATATGAACCTAGAATAAACCCCAGCAGGATTCTGTGAGGACAGAGGCTAGAATGATACTCAACTTTCAAATAGAAGTAAAGTATCAGTAATACAGTAAGTGAGAAAATAATGATTCTGGTACATTTTAGTGTTCAAAATATTAAAAGATGGGGAAATATTTGGTCTTTTTGGTAAAATTGGATTATGTCATGTATCCAATCTGAGTATGAGGCCAGGATACATTGCACATTCTTAGGCTTAAGATAAACGTTTAAAAAACTTTGATCTTCAAAACTACAACCATCAACAAGTAGGATATCATCATCATCATTATCAGAGCCACCAGAGATAAGCTGGAAATTTTAAGAGATAGGATTCAGCCTTTGATGTGGGACAAGTCTGGCTCTGTGACACCAGAATGTGTCCTTTTTAGCTATGTGACCATCTTTGTTGCTTTTCCTGCCTCCATGATATAATACTATGATCAAAGGAACTTAGTGGAGAAAAGGTTTATTTTGGCTCACATTCCTAGAGGAATACAGTCTATCATGGGGAGGAAAGCAAAGTGGCAGAAACAAAAACCTAACAGGCTCCACTGTATCTGTGCTCAGTAAGCAGAGAATAAACGGGAAATGGGGCCAGTGTATAAAACAAGTCCCATCCGCCCCAGTGACCTACTTCCTCCAAAGAGTTCCTACCTCCTAAAGGTTCCACAACATTCCCAAACAGCTCCACCATCTGGGAACTAAAGTGTTCAAACATGCAAGTTTGTGGGAAGCATTTCTCATTCCTACCATAGCAGTAGCATTAACCCACCTTAGATAGGCTGGAAACCTACACAATACCATGAATGGTCGAGTCCATCATAGTTAAGAAACTAACAACTAGCTGGTAATATCAGGCTATGCAATGTCTGAAAGACAGAATGTTTTATGGCCCTATAGAACCAACGTACAATCCTAGCTCCACAATATGATCAAGTTCCCCAAGTTCTCCCAATCCTTGATTTTCCATTGGAAACTATCTCTCTTAATTTGGGTTCTCCGAAAAGGAGATATGGAAAAATACATGTGATAGAGATTATCCAGAGGTTCAAAAGAAAGACTAAGAAATTGAAGCAGAGAAGATAACTGAACAAAAACTGCATCCGTTAGTAGATTCCTGGTATGGACAGGTGGGGTCATTCATTTCCAGAACTCAGAGAAACCACAACAAACACAACTCAGAATCACTCATTAGAAGAGGAAAAGAGCTCTTTTGCTCTTGCCTCTCTCTTGCCTCTTGCCTCTTGCCCCCTTGCTCGCCATTCTTTTCACCCCTCTCTCTCCATGTGGTTATGGCTGGCTTCCACTTCTCTACTCTCTCCTTCTCTCTGCCTTTCTCTGCCTCTACTACTCTCTTAACTTCCCTCCTCATGCCCTAAATAAACTCTATTCTATACTATGAAAAAAAAAGAAGAGGAAAAGAACTGTGGTATTTTTCTCCTTCCATCTGGTATTGATAGAGGGCTCTCTTCTGAGGTGTCAATTCCATAACATGTCCAGGAAATAAAGTTAGCTCCACAGTTACAAGAGGAAGCCCTCAGGCAGATTTTGTTTCACTCTTTTTGTTTTGTTTGAGATAAGGCTTCACTATGTAGCCTAGGCTAGCCTTGAATTTATTCTGTATCCCATGTATCTTGAGTTTTTCAGTGATCCTTCTGCTGCAGACTCCAGGATGCTGAAGTTACATATGTGGGCCACTACATTCTGCTTCTGGGTAGATTTTAGGGAGAAGAAAAATCAAAGGGAAGAGAAGAACAGTATATGTAGAAAGGAGGAGACAATTGTGGTGTGGCATTTGCAATCTCAAAGACAGTGATGTCAGGCCATTTCAGATAGAATGTGCTAGCATTCCAACTGGTGCACCCTTGGTCAAAACCAGGTAGGTACCAAACTGCAGGAATGGCATTAGCAGGATCTGCTACATTTGAGGCAGCACTAGTCATCTTCCAGGAGATTGTGACTGTCAGAAAGAAGGTAAATCACCTTGCCCAAAACAGGTATTCAAAAAATGACATCAATGACAACAAACATGTTCAAGGACAGAAGCTGAACCCAAGCTCAGAACAGGTGTTAGAACCCATTCTGGTCAATCTACCAGTTTTCCTTGCCACCACATATACACAGATGGTCTGTCCTACATAGGTTCCCTATATGTTCATAAAGTGCTGGCACAATTTGACTTGCAACATTAGATGAGGTTTCAGAGCCAACTGTGAAAGCAGAGAAGGCCACAGAACAAGTTTCAGATTTATCTTACCCAGATGGAAAAAAAAATGCTTCTTTATTTTTGCATCTACCACCATGGGCATGAGCAGCTAAAAAACCCAAACACCTAAAATACATTACCCATTCTATCATCTAATTGTCATAAGTAGTACATTTTAAACAAGAAGTCCAATATTATGAGACAATATACCAGTACTGAAATGGCAATACTTTAACTTGAGTACTATGATAAATTATAAACAATGCTAAACCCCTCTTTCAATAAAATCTTTAGTTTACACAGGTTTTTATCTGTATTGTTTCTGTTAGGGCTCAAGGTGCCAAAGCAACAACTGACCCAGTTTAAAGAGGACTTAAAAAATTTTTTTTGAAAGTTCAAATGACTTCTTGAACTTCACAACTAGAATGTATAAAGAACAGACTACAAAACAAAGCTTTTTGTCCCTAGTGTGGTTCTCAGTCATGTACAGTTTTGTCCCCCAAAGACATGGAATAATATCTAAAAACATTTTTGTTGTCATAATGAGGGGTGTTAGTCAGAGGAAAGAGTTATTACCAGCATCCAGTGGGTAGATGTCAGAGATCCTGTCAAATATTCTACAGTACAGAGAATATCCCTCAATCACCCAGAATTATCTGGTTTAGAATGGCAGTATTGCTGAGGTTCACAAGCCCTGTTCTGACCCAACATATCATTGAGTGAATAGACTAACTCATAATAAAACTCAGTTGTTGCAGTACTTGCCTACCATGCTTGTAGCCCTGGCTTGAAGCCCAAGTCACTTATAAACTGGGCATGGAACCACAGGTTTATGATACAAGTACTCAGGAGATTGAGACAAAAGATCGTGAAGTTTAATGTCATTCATCTTCAATTACACAGCAAGTCAAAGGTAAGCCTGAAATGCCTGATGTCTTGTCTCAAAAAAAGAAAAAAAATGAAAGAAAGAAAAACCACTTTGGTAACTGATGCTGAGCAAGTAGGTATAGCACTGAAATAGTGGGTTATGCTACAAATATAGGAGACATCTTGGGGTTGAAAACAGTACAAAATAAAGCATGTGAACATCTGACTGACATTTTACATTGACTACATGCTGACCAGATGTTATTTTATATCCACGAAATTGGAGTGAAATATAGAATTAAAGTAAATTTAATCTGACTCCTTTTGCTAAGAAAATGTGGCTAGTAGAAAATTTAAAGTTACAATATGACTCAAATTTATGGTTTGCATTATATTTCTATGGTCATAGATACTATAGAGATTACTGCTGTGTTTATGGCCAACAAGATGGCATTTGATATGCTAGGCTGCTAACCTAGGTTCAATCCACAGAACAAATGAAAAGGTGGAAGGAAAAATACAATTCCACAATGCTGTTCTTAACACCCACATACTTGCCATGGCAGGCACTCACCCCACACCCATCATGTGCGTGTGTACGTGCACACATACATAATGATAGTCAACAGGGCATAATGGTGAATGCTTTTAATCCCAGTACTCTAAAGGCAGAGGTTGGCAGATCTCTGAGTTCAAGGCCAGTCGGGTGTATAGAGCAAGTACCAGGAGAGAAACCCTATCTATAATCATCATCATCATCATCATCATCATCATCAAATATTTAAGTAACATGTGTCCTATCCATTACATAAATTAAAATGAGGACAGGTTATAGTTTTAGTTTCTTCATACATGTTGTGATCATGTGTTTCCCCTCACCCAATTTTCCTTGATCCTTTTTACTTCCTTACCAACCCACCTTATGTTTTCTTCCCCCCCC
>JADRCC010148921.1:0-12114 GCA_019843855.1 Hylomyscus alleni
TTGAAGGGCTGGATTTGTGGAAATATATTGTGTGAATTTGGTTTTACTTTGGTTTCTCCATCTTTGGTGACTGAGAGTTTTGCTGGGTATAGTGTTCTGGGCTGGCATTTGTGTTCTCTTAGGGTCTGTATGACATCTCCCCAGGATCTTCTAGCTTTCATAGTTTCTGATGAGAAGTCTGGTGTAATTCTGATAGGCCTGCTTTTATGTGTTACTTGACTTTTTTCCCTTACTGCTTTTAATATTCTTTCTTTGTTTTATGCATTTGTTGTTTTGACTATTATGTGGTGGGAGGAATTTCTTTTCTGGTCCACTCTATTTGGAGTTCTAAAGGTTTCTTTATGTTCATGGGCATCTCTTTCTTTAGGTTAAGGAAGTTTTCTTCTATAATTTTGTCGAAGATGTTTACTGGCCCTTTAAGTTTGACATGTTCACTCTCTTCTATACCTATTATCCTTAGGTTTGGTCTTCTCATTGTGTCCTGGATTTCCTGGATGTTTTGGGTTAGGATCTTTTTGCATTTTACATTTTCTTTGATTGTTCTGTCAATGTTGTCTATGGTATCTTCTGCCCCTGAGATTCTCTCTTCTATCTCTTATATTCTGTTGGTAGTGCTTGCATCTATGTTTCCTGACTTCTTTCCTAAGCTTTCTAACTCCAGAGTTGTCTCGCTTTGTGATTTCTTAATTGTTTCTACTTCTATTTTTAGGTCCAGGATGTTTTTGTTCAATTCCTTCACTTGTTTGTTTGCGTTTTCCTGCAATTCCTTAAGGGATTTTTGTGTTTCCTCTTCAAGGGCTTCTACTTGTTTACTCATGATCTCCTGTAATTCTTTATGGGATTTTTTTTGTTTCCTTTTTGAGGGCTTGTACCTCTTTACCTGTGTTCTCCTGTATTTCTTTAAGAGAGTTATTCATGACCTTCTTAAATTCCTCTAGCACCATTTTGAGATATGATTTTAGATCCAAATCTTGCTTTTCCAGTGTTTTGTGATATTCAGGACTTGCTGTGTTGGGAGTACTAGGTTCTGATGAAGCCAAGTCGTCTTGGTTTCTGTTGGTAGGATTCTTACCTTTGCCTTTAGCCATCTGTTGATCTCTGGTGTTAGATGTTCTTGGTGTCTCTGACTAGAGCTTGTTCCTCCTGTCGGTCTCTAAGCCTGTTCAGTACTTCTGGGAGATCAGCTCTCCTCTGATAAATCCTGGGCTCAGATGGGTGAGTCCCTGGGTGAAAGCATTCCCTGAAGGCAGGCTCTCTTGAATTCAGGGAAGGAGCAGAGAGGGTTCCTGATCTACCACTGTCACTCAGAGGCTGAGAGGATCCTGTCCCTGCTGCCCTGTGACTCCCCTGCATGTTTCGAAGCCTGTGCCTCCTGTCCAGTCCAGCCTTAGAAAGTCACCAGAGAGAAAATGGGGGATCTCACCTGAGTCCCTGGGTTAAAGCATTCCCTGGAGACAGGCTCTCCACTTGCATAGAAGGGGCAGATATGGTCACTAATCCACCTCTGTCACTTGGAGGCTGAGAGGATCCTGTCCCTGCTACCCTGACTCCCCTGCAACTTGTAAGGCCTGTGCTCCCGGATGGTCCTGCCTTAGAAAGTCACTGAGTCCCTGGGTTCTGCCTTTTCAAAAGCATATTTCTCATCAAACATCACTAAGTTCACAATCATTTAGGTTTCATATTTCTATTCTCACCAAAAGTGATCTAAATGTGCTACCTGTACTACTGAAAGAGCTACAAAGGGAAGTAATCACACCCATTCCCTGCCAATCAAAAGCCTTTGCTATTCAAAGGATTGGTCCTAACAGTTTCATCACTATTTCTGTAGTTCCCTATATGTGATTAAAATTTACATAAATATTAGGTATACTCAGTCTCTTCCTCCCTGTGACATTTCCAGAAAGACCATATTATTGTATATACATAAGACACATTCAAGATTTCTTGTTGTTCTAACTTGCAAGTCAGAATTACAAAGAACTGAGCTCTAGAAAGCTGTGGTGTTTCTCTTTGAAAAGCCCCATGAACTGTCGGATTGTTGCACAATTTCTCCCTTCAACCTTTATTTTTGGGTGTTACTTTCTCTGTTTAACAGGACATGCAGTGCTTCCATTCTTTGCATTATATCCCCCTTCTTCTCTAACTTTTACTCTACTTCCCTCTTAATCTTCTGCCTGTTTTTATTTTTCTCAGGAACAGTAGTTTTCTTGCCATGCCTGACTGACTTGTGAAGATGTTGGTACATGATTGAGTGAGTTGTTTTCATCTTTTCCTGGGCCATTGGTGGCACTTAAAAGGAATGAGCAATAGGCTGCTATTTATGTGATGGGTTTGGAGCCATAGGATGCTGTCTGCCCTTGCAGATCTGGCTTCTTGAAAGTCCAGAAGAATCCACACATTCCCTTTTTATGTCGGCTCATTTTATAAACTTATTTGTAAGAAGTCTTACAAATAAGTGAAAAAAGCACACACCAAAATTAACCATACTTAAATTCTATAAAGCTCAATAAACTTTTATGCAGTTAAAATAGACATTGGGAATAAAAGTGGTAGAAACTCAAGTTAAATTTTACACTTTCCTATTAAATATATTTTTGCACTTATTCATCGCCAAAGCCAAATAAAAATAATCATGACAAAATTATAATTAGAAAAACAGTTAGCTTTGTATCCTCTTTTGTAATTTATGGTCATTACCCAATTCAGTCCTTCCTCATTCCCTTATACTTAGTCTTACTTGGCCTCTTTAAGTTATACATTACCCACATCAACATCTCTTTGCACATATACATATGTTACTCGATAGATTCTACATATGAGAGAGAATACATGTGTTATTGTTTTCTTTCTGAGATTTGTGTGATATTGCTTAACATTCTAAGTCTAACCATTTTCCTGCAATTTTTAAACAACTTTTTTCTTTAGAACTGAATAGTAGTCACATGTACATGTGCATGTGTGCATGTGCTTGCATGCATGTGCTTTTGCACCAACATTTCATCATCCATTTATCTGTTAATAGACAAATAGATTGATTATAATTATTGATATTCTGGAAGAATTTTCACACTCCCTTTCCACATAGCCCTCTTTTGAGAAGTATCTGCAGTATAGTTTAAGATTCATGGAGATTCTGAAACTATAGAAGTTTGTGGAATCACAAAATAGTCTGATTGAAAGAGAGCTGACAGAACAGTTGTGTAAAGAAGACCTTTGTCAGCATAGAAACATCTACCTCAGTGGTTCTCAACCTGCTTGTCTTGACCCCCTTGGAAGGGACCTATACTTTCACAGAGGTTACCTCAGATCACCAGAAAACACAGATATTTGTGATTCACAACCATAGTAAAATTGAAGTTATGAACTAGCAATGAAAATAATGTTATGTTTGTGGGGAATGCAGCATGAGGGTCAGAACATTAAGAAGGTTAAGAACCTTTGCTGTACCGTTACTACAATGAGGAGTGCTTATTTTGCATCAGTTTGTACCTTGGTTTCTTATAATGGCACGATTGGTCAAGCACTTATTTGGCTCTTTTTAATTACAGGAACTTTAATTTCAAGAAGGAGCAAGGTGGGTACATATGGTTGAAAGGAAGAAAGAAAGGGGAAGGGGAATGGTATAATTATATTTTAATTTTAAAAAGAACATTTTTTAAGACAGAAACATTTTATTTGGGTGCTTACTATAGCACTTGGCACCAAGTAGAAAGGTATGCCCTCCTTCAAAAGAATGTATCTCATCTGGAGAAAGTCCGGTACTGTTGCTGTTGGGGTGATAATGTAAGACCCTATGGAGCCTTAGCTTACCGGAGACCTCCTGAGTGAACCACATGGAGCCTGATTGATGCAAAAAAAAAAAAAAAAAGCAAGAGGATTCAAGAGGACTTTATTCCCATGCACTGGGGTTGTCCAGACCCTAAGGAGAGGTGGTCACCCCACACAGCTTGTTCAGTGAGCTTTTATACAATTTTCAAGGCAGCAACCATTAGACACAATGTGATCAGCAAAACAGTATCACTTTTTTAAACTGATTGGTCTTCAGGGAATGAGGTAGCAAGGACTTCCCTTGTCTGAAGTTGGGCAAAGGTCCACCCTTCGGAATGTGTCCCCACTCGCAGGTTGGTTCTCACCCTGTGATCTGAGGAATGTTAATTAGCCTTCCCTTCTGCAGAGTTCCACTACCTTCTCAAAGTTCCTGAGCTTATCTTATTAAGGAAATTCCTGGCCTCCCAGTGTTTTTCTGAGACGTCCCTGTTTACTTGGATCTTATAATAACTGAAGGTATATGTGAAAAAAATCAGTCATGTTTCCCTCCACTCCATCTCTTCTGTTGTTCATTAAAGAAGGAATAACTTGCTATCATTAACTTTGTAGGAGCTGTAAACAAAGGCAAGTTAATACAGCATACTGACTATGCTTTCACAACCATCCATTCAACAAGTATAGTTGCTTTCTTTGGCGAGGCAGTAAAGAGAACAAAGGTGGTTGATCATGCCCATGTTTTCCAGATACCTCTATAATATGAAGCCAACATGATTTGAGGCTTGTTGTTACAACAACTTGTAGGTGTCACCTCGGCTATTTTTTTTGTGACCTATAAGATTTATTGCAACCAACATCTCTACCTAGTTGTGGGATTTTTCTATTAGTATGAATCTTGGACTCCTTTGCTGTGAATCATTGTCTATCTCCTCACTTTCTGGGCATTATTTTACTCTAATTTTGCTCTCTTTCTTTTACCTTCTCTCTTTACAGAATGGGGATCCTTAACTGGGCAACATGTTACTCACTAGTTGTATCTAGTAGGGGAAAGACTAGAGATGCTGTTTTACACAACCTGCAATCCAGAGAACAGCCACTATAATGAAAAGATTTCTGGTTCCAAATGTCAGGAGCGCTGAGATTGAGAAAACCCTGTTCTAAGTTGCACCGTTGTTCTGGTGATATATCCTGCTCTAAGTATCTCCCAGGAACGGTCACATGCTGTTACTGAGTTCTACAGTTCATGCTATTCCCTCTGTCTATATTATTGAGCATCATCAGCCTAGATGAGATATTCCTTTCTTGTCTACTCAAAGGAGATTCATCTTTTAGAACTTTCAGGAAATCAAACTTCTTAGTTCTTTGCTTAAAACAAGCTTTACTCCTCCACTGCAAGGGCAAAGAGCAACACCAGATGAGTACTAGTTATTTATCTTGTTGCTATGACAAAATATCCAATCAAGCAAGTTAAGGAAGGAAGAGCTCATTTTGTCTCACAGTTGGAGGGCACAATCCTTTGAGGTGTGAAAGTCATAAGAGCAGGAGCTTGAAGTAGTTGGTCACATTTAATCCACAGTTAGGAAGGAGTGATTTGTGCTTGGGCCCTGCTTGTTCTCTTCTTTTAATTCTGTCTAAGACTCTACCTTATGGAATAAGCAAACCCAAATTGAGGGTGAGTCTCTTCAATTCAGTTAACCTAATACAGATCTCTCATGAAAGTGCTCATCCTAGGTGATTCTTAGTTCCATGTAATTGGCAAAGGATATTAACCATCACAGCATGTAAGTTAAACTTGACTTCAAAATCCCAGCACAAAAGACTGAGGATAGTGGACCTAGGTACTCATAGTTCTAAATTGAAAGACTATCATAAATCCTTTCAGAGTGGCAAAACATTTCTTCATTTTCACAAATAATAGCTTTTTATTTTGTGTTTCAAGAAAAAGTACAGACTCCCACATATATTTCAACACCAATTCAACAATGAGAATGATTTTAGTGTATGTCACATCTATTGTAAGATATAAGACCATATTTCAGACATACTATGCTAAAATATTTATTTGAAATTTAAATTTACCTGGATATTATGAACTTTGAGATTCTTTTGTTTGTTTGTTTGTTTTGGCTCAGGCTGGCATCTCCTACCGCCTTTTTTTACATTTAGAGATGAATCAGTCTCTGAATTCTTTCTCTTAATGGTGCCTCCTTGCCAGTCTACTATTTCTTGACTGAGATACCCTATCCCCTCCTCATTAAGTTGGAAACAATTTTCCTCTGCATCTCATCTTGGTGGTATGGAGATTGAATTTAGTGCTTTAAACATGCTGAGTAAGTACCCAAACACTTGAGCTGTATTCCTAAATTTCTTTTTACTTTGTGAAAAAATTTTGCCCAGACAGTCCTCAGGCCTACTCTGCAGCCCAGGAAGGCCATGGGATTTTGCAGCCTTCCACAAAGTTTGAATTACACAAATGATCCATCGGTATTCGCCTAAATCATTTTCTTGTGGAAATCTAGTCCACTAACTCTGTGTCTCAGTTACTTTTCTAATGATGATACAAGTCATGACCAAGGCAACTTATAAAAAAGCCTTTATTTGGGCTTATAGTGTCAGAGGCTTAGAGTCCATAATGGTAGGTTAAAGTCATGGAACAGCTGAAAACTTGCATTCTGATCTCCAAGTAGGAGGCAAATAGAGATAGGTGGAGGAGATTGCTGGAGGATTTTGAAGCCTCCAATCTCACCTCCAGTGACACACCTTCCCCAACAATGCAATACCTTCTAATCTTTCCCAAACAGTTCTACCAATGGGTACTAATTATTCAAGCATGCTACCATATGGGAGGCATTCTCAATCAAATCACCACACCAAATAGCTGTGACACATTTTCAAAATCTATCCTCCAAAAATAGATTAATGGTGAGGACTGGGACAGAGATGGCATCAAAAACCTGTGTTAAAAGCCCTACATTGGGAAAATGAAATGAGATCGACCAGCTTTTCAAAACATTTTCCTTTACATGTATGAATAAAGAAATGATTTAATTCCTTACACAATGTCTTCATACAGCAAACTTTCCTTGCACAGCATCTGATTTAATTTACTAATCCAATTATGACATTTTTCAAAAATATGGATATAAAGGATGTAGAGGAATGTGGTTATGGAAGATAAGATGAGAATGAGAAATCTGGGAAAAGTCAATTTTTTTTTTCAGCATAAAAGAAAGGCATGAGCAGCAAATGCCTCAAAGAAAGCTTAGTTCTTGAAAAAGGATTATTTATAAGAAATAAAATAAAATAAAGAAGTCTGTAATGCTCTTTTTTTCAAAAGAATTATGTAAATAGAATATTACATTCGATAAATATTTGATAAAGTAAATTAAAGACTTAGTCCACATTCTCAAGGATCTTCTAGACATTAAATAAAGAAAAGAAAAGGAAAGGAAAGGAAAGAAAAAGAAAAGAAAAGAGAAGCAAAGAAGATAAATGGTGAGACATGTTACCCCTGTAATCAGAAAATAATGTCCTTACAATTAAACAGTAGTACAATTAAACAGCTATGTTGCAGGTTGTATATACATCTTTTAATAGTATAAGCACCAAGTTACAGGAAGTGAGGATAGGCTTCTTGGATGAGATAGCTACATGTTTAAAAGGGCAAAGATAATTTTACGATGCCAGTTAGGTCAGGCCAATTGTGGGAAAGGTCCAGACAAGAGAACAAGCAACTGAAATTCAGAGGTAGTAAGGGGTTGATTGTAGAAAGAATGAATTTCAAGTCTAAGACATTGAGGCCATGCCAAGGTCCATTAGCGATGTATCCACTTAGAGGTACTGATATGCTCCTTTCACTCAAAAAGAGATTTAGATTGCCAGGTTGGAATGTTTGACACTCCCTGAAAAAACAATTTCTTAAAAGCAAATGACTTTCTCAAATCAGTCCCAGATAAGACTGGAGTGAAGATGATAGGGGCTTTGGGAAATACAACATGAAGCAAAATTGGCTTTAACAAGCAGCTGTTCCAATAATTAAGTTCAGCACAATGATTCAATTTAAGCTTAACAAAATCAGGTTTTACATTTCAGCTTCTTAATGGCTTCCACTCATTCAGTTGACCAGGAGAACTTGGTTTTGGTATGCGACACTGCCACTCTTGTTTAGTCAACACTAAGACAACAAACCAGAAGAAGAATGTCCATTCTTGGATTCTTGCTAAAATAATCAAACCACTAATGGCTTAATCTCAAGCAAATGGAAGAAGGTGTGTCCAATGGACACATCCATTGCCATTAGTAATTGTTATTATGAGACTTAGTCTTATTTTTCAAATAGGACAACAGGCTTTTGAATTGTATTGAAATAAATAAGCATATACATAAACTCTTTATTTCTGCAAAGGCCACTTTTATCAAAAATGAGTCTATTGTACAGATACATTTTGTTTTTCAACAGATGCTTGTCCTAGACTGGATGAATCCTCTCTTTTACATTATCTGTCAGAGACAAAAGACTGCTGCCAACATAGTGATCCATGGTGCATTGATGGCTTAAAGCCTGTATTTTTTTTAGGCACAGGTGTTTTCAGAGACAAGGATTTGGTCTAAAAGCATCTTTGTTCTCAGATTTACCTTCTGGATTCCTCTATAGAAAGCTGGCTTTATGAAGCAAAGAGAAAACAAAGGTGACAGCAGATGAAGTTCTGATACCATCTTCGGGACCACAAAATGCCTGAAGCAGGAAAACTAAATGTAATTCTGATTGTCACCAAAGGATTTAAGCTTTGGTTAAGAATCTAACACTGGAGGGTTAAAGCTTAGGAAGCCAAAATCCCCTGATTGTTTTATTTCCATTGCTGTTCGAAATGTTCACTTGCAAAGCATCATTCTCTCAGAATCTTCTGTAGAATCATTTGATATGTGTGGAAGAACCCTTATACATCTGGTATTAGAAGTGTTGAATGACTGAATAAGAGCAGAAATTAAGCGAGGGAAAACACTGACAGTTACTGAATCCCTATATTTTAAAACTTAATTCATCCATATTTTCAGAGTTGAGTTGTGTTTTCCCACTAAAAATAAGAAACAAACCAAGTTTTGGGAAGTAGCTCCCCCTGCCAACCCCCTGTAAGACTGGTAGAGCACAGTCAAAAGAGGAAAATTTTATTTAAGGTAGTAGAATGAATGCTGTAGAATTTCTAATGTCAGGATGTATGAAGTCTTGCTGGCTAATCTTGGAAATCTTGCTCAAACAGTTTTGTCCAACCATTTGACATTACCACTTTGTCATTTGCTTAGTTTACCCTATTAAAAATTCACAAAATTTCTCATAATATTTAAGTTTATAATTCTGTGTTGAGTCATGTTCCTTGATATCTTAGGGCATAGATGGCCTATTTACCACAGGTTGGGTACATCCGAGAAGAATGTTTACCCTCATATGAGGAAGTACAAGCCAGATGCCTGGAAAAGGATTCCTGTCCAGTGTAAACAGTGCCCACCATGTTAGGCACCACGTAAGTACAAAAAGGCTTCAAATGATTTCACTACATACTACCTGATGAGGATTGCCTAAGGCCCTGAGCAAATGCCAACAGAAGGGCCTAGTTTATTCACAGAGCCAGCAAGGTAGAAATAAATGATTTAAAACTACTTCCTGGCAGGGTTGTTTATCATGCTGCACTGGTTAATTGGGACAGTTCTTAAAAGTAACTTCAACACAATTGCTTGGTGGTAACCAAAGAAAGACGATATAGAGCTAGCTCATGGCCACAGCTTGGCTGTGAGGCTGCCTGGGTTGGACTCATGCTGGGTAATTACTTGTCCTTTGCAAACCTTAGTGATTTGTTTATAAAATGTGTATGGTCATAGTACTCATCTCTTGGAGCTGTGATTTTAGGGTACAAATGAATTCATATCAAGTGGCTAGCATACTGCTTGTCAAATGGTAAAAAATTAAATGAGCTTAATGTGTTTTCATTATTAACTGAGTGCAAAGGCTCTGAGGGGAAAATTACCTGTTTACATATTTAGATCTATGGTTTCTATATTTGGACAGTTTACCCTGTTGATTACAGTGGGCTGACAGACTCTGTGGAAAAGAATCATCTCTATGAGTTGAAATATTGAAAAAGAGCAGGCATACTCAAAGATTTGTTAGCGGGAATGAGATACTCTGTCTTACATGAGTGAAAAGCTTAATATTTCTTCTAAAAACCAACCAATAGAAAAGTAGACACAAAATCGAGTCTTAATGCATCTGTGGCAAAGTTAAGTCCACTGGGTGCTGGATAATGTATACTGTACATTCCAGGAATGGCGCTGCCTTGGAAATTTATTATGTGTAACATTTAATAAAGGGAAGAGCTTAACAAAGCACCCTAGAGACCTACGTTCTAATTGAGTATCTGCTTTGATGTCTGACTTAGGGCAAGTCACTGGAGTTCTGTCTCTTATTTCCAACTATTATGAAACAGGATTACAAGCACATTTGTAGCACTTTCAGACACTAAAAACTAAAGGGGGAGGGTAGAACACTTGAAAATATGGATTCATAAAAAAAAAATGGCCAGAAGGTTTGCTGGTAATGCTGTCCAGAGTACCTCTAGTGTTCAGCAGGAACACACAGTATCATGATGGTATCTAAGCCTATGATACAGACACCTTCTCAGCAATGCCTTTTTGACACCAGGGTGTTTAGAGACTAGAAAAGATCACCTTGTCTGTAAAATGATGTGCTATATACCATATGCTCCGTATAACTCTTATATGGTATATCACATACAGTTCACATAATACATCCAAGCACACCGACACTGGCATACCATTAAAATCAAAACTAACAAACAAAAAGAAGAGGAAGTCATATTCACTCAACTTTGATCAAATCCAAACATCTGTGGTCAATGGTTTGACATCTATGTTGGTTTTAGAAATTCACCCTATAAAAGGTTAAGAGAATGGAGAATCTTCCACTGGGTGGGAAAAGTATGTCTACTGTAAATAATAATGAGATGGTGTTGAATTCAGAGACTACTCATCATGTTTACCTCTACATTGCCATTCTAAAGCAATTGTTTACAATATTTGGTTTTCTTCTACATTAATATTTGGGTCCCTAGCTCTCTCCCCACTCTATATGCTCCATAGCCCAGGGTAACCTGGAACTCAGTATGTATTTCAGGTTGGCCTCAGACTTGCAGGAATCCTCTTGCTTCAGCCTCTCAATTGATGAGATTACTGGCATGAGTCATCTCACCTCATTCCTGCTCCCTAAATCTTGATTTGATATCTAAATAACTTTTGGTAACATGATACTTTGTTCCAAGTTGGGTATATTCTTCAGAATCATCTAAAACCTTTTCATACATAGTCACTTAGGTGGCTGGAATAAATAGAAGTTATGTGGTTGTGTAACTGAGTTCTTAATACTCTAGTGTGTGTTGACCAAAATGTTATGCAATGAGCCCCATAAATACATAATTTTAGTGAGTTTCAGTCTGTCTTACATGTCCTCCATGGACTAGTTGTAGCAAAACCAACTTGCTTCATGCAAATGTAGATTTCTTGAGTCTGCATTGCAGTAAGAGGTCACTGATGTGTGAACACATTGGAATGTATGTAACTCTGAACTGCACATATTAGGGTTTTACAAGAAAAGTATCCTACTTTGCTCCCCTCAAGTATGGAGATATAATATGGAGTGTATAAGAGACATACGGTCAGTTTCAAGCTACTTAAATTTGCTCAAACAGCCTAGCAGCATCTTTAGTTTTCACTTTTAGGCCTAGACCAGGTAGTGTTCTAAACAAGGAAGTTTTCCGTAGAGTAGCCTTTTGAAGTCGTTAATTCTAGCCCCTGTATGCACAAGAGAACATTGGAAGCTAGTTAAGTGACTGGCAGAGGATGACTTGACCAATAATGGAAAATTCAAAGTATTAAAGTGCCATGCCCACTCATCTACTCCAGTAAAGTCTGCAATATCAGGGTTGAAACCTTGATCATGGACAAGAGGCATTATGACTTCAAAGGGAGTTTGTGCCTCCTAGGTATTCAGTCAGACACTGGCATCTCCTAACTCAGATGTGTTCTAGATTAGTCTTTCCAATCATCAATATACCTTCTTATTCAGGCATAAAGATACCCCAAGAAATAATTCATAAATGTCTAAAACTTAAGATTAAACATTGTTCCCTGGCCAGCACAGCATTCCAATATATCCTAATTTATTACCAAGCTGTTTTTAGCTTGGAATTTCTTACAAGGAAGCTGAGGGCATTCTCAGGAGATGCTAGATTGAGACTTCCTGGTGCTTGCCTCCAGCAGACCCAGAGAATTAGTTTGGGA
>JADRCC010148928.1:0-18694 GCA_019843855.1 Hylomyscus alleni
AAACATCATTTCCTAGAGTTAATTGTTATATGAAATAGAGTCATCTTTTTACAAAAGCATAATGGAATAATGGCAATAATTTATCAAAATCAACAATCTATAACTCTGGCAAATTTGAATGGAGAGCACATCTGCAGATGGCTCACACACACACACAAAAAAATCATCACTAAAGACATACACTTTTTTAAGTAAGAAAAAAAAGACTGTCTTGGTAATTTCCTGTTGGATAGTAAAACAGAGCTTTGGCAAAGCTGACTTGGGAAGGGTTGTTTACCACTTGGAAAGGGTATCAGGCATGTACTGGATATGATGCAATGTCACAGAACAGCATCAGCTGTGTAGTTGCCAAAAATGACATCAATCCCTACTCCACAAAGACAGATATTGTTAAGGGTACCATTAATGAAGCACACACTTTTTTTTTCTTTCACTTTTCTGCTATGGAAGTAAGAGATCAAGGCACTCATCCCAGTGAAATTACCTTTCTAGAAAATAAACAACAACATCAACAACAAACACTTCAATGTATTTTGTGCCTCAAGGATTTTTAATCATAGTACAAATTAATAAATATGTAAATCAATTGATAAAATTGCAAAAGTTTCAAAAGACACTGTATAGATAGATTCAAATGTCTTTCTGTTTATTCCATCTCACATATCTATTTAAAAATATCATGTGGTGCCCAATAAATGTATGGAAATATGATTTATTAACTGAAGCAGCATCAATTAAAATATGAATGGAATTTAAAATAAATTCTTAGACAAAATAGATGCATATGCTCATATATGTACATAGTCATTAACACACTGCTTCTCAAAGAATTTACTAAAGTATATTTTAATCCTACAAAATCATACCTTGTACTTATCAATGATTATTTATGATTGTCTGATTTAAATGTTTCATATGAATTTTTGTAATGGATTTTCAATACTTTGTGCTTCTCAAAATCCTTATTAAAGTTTATAATTACTTAATGTTTTCAATAAAAGCCAAAGTGACTTCGATTTATTTTGTAGTTTCTAAATGTGAATTTCCTCCATTATCTACACTATTACTACATAAGACATGTGCGATTGTCCCTTATATGCACTATGGAAAATCTGGCTTTACAGGGACAACCGGAATAGTTCAGAGCCATGTAGTAAACAATTAGCAAGGCTGGGAGTCAAAAAACTATTTTTATTTACACCCTTTCTCCCTATTTTTGTGTTAGCAAAATATTCTACCAGAATATCATCAATGACAAAAATGATTGATGAGTATTTAACAATCATAGCCCATAGATTAACTAGATTAACTACAAAGTGAGTAGCTGACAACCACTCCTTAACATTAGAGTAAAAAAAAAATCAGCAAAGTGATAGGGGCGGAGAGAAAGATGAAGAAGACAGGAAGAATGTAAGGGTTTTCATTCACTTGTAAAATATTTATTGAATTTAACTATACATCAGACTTTTCTAAGAACTTGCAATATAACAGCACACACTATCCTACATTGTGTTAATAAATGTACAAATCACAATCCTGGTACTGCTCCTTGGCATGAATACATTACCACACATGTGCAGCAGGGTATTTGAATAGTTAAGTTGGTTAAAAAGACTTTCCTGAGGGAATTACAGTGAAGAAAATAAGAGTAGTAATTGGTTTCATCTTGTTAACAATGATAACTGCGGTCTCAATAGCCTGAGGTAGTTTGGGTTAAAAATCACAAAGAAAGTTAAAATGCATAAAAATGCTGGTGAAAGTATAATACAAAGAGTGATATATAATATGAAGATAGTGGAAATGAAGCTGGAGAGATTGCTGGCACTGAGTCTTGCAGATTATATGAAAGAACTCTCTCCTTTTCAGAACAGAAGGAATCCAATGAACATCTTTGACTCTTTAAATGTCTTTAAAGATGACTATAATTTTGTAAAGATAAAAATGAGAAAAGAGCCAGGATGCTAATGTAGTCATTGAGTAGAGGGTAGAAGCTCAGATTATGGTGATAGTGTTGAAAACAAAAGAAATGATCACAAGCAAGAGAAATTTAACACATCACCAATATTCTTAATGATTCCTGTTGTGCGTATTAACTGGTTTGGTAGAAGTTAAGCTTATGTTTACAGTATTGATTATGCAGCCTATGAGGAAATATGGTTTCAGTAATTACTCATAGGTTTCTTATTTGATAAGCAAAATGCATAAGGGAGGAGAGAGAAGAATTGTGTTAAGATCCAATTATGTTTTGTCATTTTTGATATGCTTATAGTACTGTAAGCATATCAAAACTTAAGATAGATAAGATAACTTAAAAAAGATTCTAGATCTCAGATAGCAGTCTGGCTTGATAGAAAGACTTCAGGCTAATTATAAATGGTTAGCAAGGCAGGCAGTCATAATAATTTGTCATCAAGAACTTCTAATTCTCTGTTCTTTGGGGTACAGAATAATATTGAACATTCTACCAGATTTATCATTCGGGGATTCATCAAAAACAGAGGCCATGCCAGGCTTAATGGGGTAGGCCTTTAACCACAGCACCCAGGAGTCATAGCAAGCTGATTTCTCTGTGTCTGAGGCCATATTGGTCTACAAAGTGAGTTCGCAAGAAAGCCAGAGCTACTAAATAAGACTGTGCTTCTCAAAAAAACATCCAGAGGCCAAATTAACATAGCCCATAAAATTTAAATTTTATTTTTAAGTATGTATGTGCATGTGTTTGTGTGAGTGTGTGTGTGTGTGTGTGTGTGTGTGTGTGTGTATGCACGTGCACATGCACACAAGAATAACGGTGTCCAAAGAGGCCAAAAGCATCTGAGCTGCCCTACCTGAGTGCCAGTAAATTAAACTCAAGTCATTTGCAAGAGCAGTATACATTCTTAACCTCCGTGCCATTGTTCCATCCCCTAAGCCAGGATATTTAATACAGGAAATTGTTTGCATGTGTATTCCAGGGCCTGTGAGGCTGAGAGGAAAAGAAAGAACAAAGATTCTTCAGGATAAGAGGATCCAAATGGGGACTATTATTGTCAGACCTCAGAAGTCACCTGCATAAGCACAGAAGCTCATGTTTCTTGAGGACTCTCTGATGGGAGATGAGTCAGAGCAGTCACTGCAGCTGAGTATGCCATCTCAAACAGGAAGATGGATGGGCAGAATAATCTGATTTGTCCACTCCTCTGCACCTCCATACTCTCAAGCATACCTCAAAATAGCCAAAACTATGTGCAAAAGACAGGAAGAAAAGCAGGGAAATACAGTCTTTGTGACCAAGGGCCAAGGTTGATAAGTAAGGGTAAAGGGCATGAAAACAAACTAGCACAGTGGGACATTCACTAGTCTTGAATCATGGATTGAGAAAAGTACGAGGACAACGTTTTTTAGAGAGAGCATTTAATTACCAGCAGAAAATTCTCTGATGCCCTGTTTCGTCTACCATAATGATCAGTACCATTCTAAAATAACGGCTGCTCTGACAATCAAGGTCAAAGAGTGAATACTACATGGAGCAGCATCTCCAGTTGAACGACAAAGAAAACACATCAGGCAGTCTAAGTGAAAAATAGTCTGATTTTTTTCCTCTCTTTAAGCCACTAAATTGTTTTAAGATTTGAGAACTGTTTGCTACTTAAAGTTAACATAACCCATGCTAAGAGATTTGAAAATTAGAATCGATAATTAGTGTGAGGCCTCATCTTATCCTTGGTTAGTTGTATCACTAATGAAATTGAAATATAGGAGGATTATCATCTCCATTGTCCAGTGGAATAATGTTGACTAAATCACCTGTCAATTACAGTTTTAAAGACAAATAATATGTAAGTTTCTACACAACATTCTTATATTTGCCTTGTTGTACTTACTCATCTCATGTTGTTGTTTCTGTTGTTAACAGCTAACCTTAGGTAGCATAGATATCTCTATACTTAAAACTTATGTCTGAACTTCAGGATTAAAATCCTAAATATTACCTAGAAATTGTGTGCTTTGAATAAGATTTATGAAATTACATTTTGGGGGAGTTATTAAAGTTTTGTCTGATGTTTCAAATATTTGTAAACCAGAAAAAATTAAACGTTGAGGCATCATCCATTATTTTAAATTTCTACATCCTACTTCTAAACAGGATGTTATTTTTGATTAAATTGTATAACTACTTCTATGCAGTGAATGCTAAACAAAGGGAAGCATGTTCCTTTATAAGAATGATGTAATAGCTGATATGAAAACTCTTTAATTCCTTCTTACACACAGATGAACATTGAGTCAAATACTAATTGACCCATGTATTCTCCTTGGTGTGATCAAGCATCTTATAACCAGTTTAAGAAATGTGTACTTAATTTGGCCCACAATTTCTCTTAATATGTTTCACCATGTCAGAAAAGGAATGGATGCAGCTGAATCTATGGTCATGACAACATGTGGTTAGAAGTCTTCACCTGCTTGTATTACAAGCAATCAGGAAGCAGAATAAGAAGTATACTGATGCTCAACAGGTGAATAGGTGATTAAACAATTACAAATATTGGCAAATTGACAGTGAAGATTAAATACCTAACATGCCATTAGGAATAGGTGCCATAGGATATGAGACAGACCTCCTACTTGGACCTCTAAGGACATGTGGTAAGAACATAAAGTTATAAGCCAAGCAGTGTGGCACATGCCATTAATCCCAGTACTTGGGAGGCAAAGGCACGCAGATTTCTGAGTTCGAGGCCAGCCTGGTCTACAGAGTGAGTTCCAGGACAGCTAGGGCTATACAGAGAAACCCTGTCTCGGAAAAACAAACAAACAAAAAAGTTATCTTGATTATTTTGATATTGAAATATAGGTACATAAGTTTGGACTGAAACCAAGTCTATTGTGGCTTATTAAAGACATAATGAGAGCTACAAATGAAAAGTGAACAAGATTGCCTAGGAAGAGAAAAAAAATGTTCTCTGGGAGAAAATACTTTCAACAGAACCAGAAAATGAAAGGAAACAGTAGCAAAAAACTAGAATAATTTTCTATCACACCATGAAGAAAGTACTCCAAGAAGAGAATGGTCAAGTGTCTGTTGCTGAAAAGACATCTAATATGAAAGATGAATGAAGAATTTGCAGTGGATTTGACAACAAAGTAGTCATGATGATCTCAGCAGGAAGCCTTTCACCTAATGAAGATGAGACTGAAATACTCTGGGTTGAGGAGAGGGTATGACTTCGAAGGAATGAAAATATGAACAATGCCCAACGGAGAAGAAATTTCATGCAACACGAGACCGTGTAAGAGTAATTATTTCAAAAAACAAATTTCAAGACCTATGCCTGCCAATGTAACACTAGTGGTATATAGTAGATCACAAAGTGCAATTATTTAGGATGCCACTTGATAAGGCAATATAGCAACCATCTTTGCTGCAAAACGTGAAGTCTTTTCTATGTGTGATTTTCACAGAAAAAAAAGAGAGGGGGGAAGGAAGAAAGAAGGAAAGAAAGGAAGGAAGGAAGGAAGGAAGGAAGGAAGGAAGGAAGGAAGGAAGGAAGGAAGGAAGGAAGAGGGGAAAACCTGAAGAAAGGAAAGAACCTTGTCCTGCATTTGCTTACTTGTTGTGCAGAGAATTACAGAGACCAGAGTTTACATGTAAACTTGACTATAAGAGTCACTTGCATACCACAAAATTATCACTTATAATTCAGTATTCTTGTGCCATTATTAAACTTGGTCCTGGGCCAATAAGATGCCTTTGTGAGTTAAAAATGATAGATCTTCATGCCCAATGACCTGGTGATTTTAGTTCTCTCTCCAAACCCATTATAAAACAAAAGAACTAACTTCTAACAGTTGTCCTCTGACCTCCAACAAGCAGGCCCTCTCTGTCTCTGTCTCTATCTCCCCCTGTCTCTCTGTCTCTGTCTCTCTCCCTCCTACCCTCCTTCCCTCCTTCCCTCACTCTCATATACATATGTATTTACACAAATATATTTAGACACAAACACTAATAATAATAATAAAATTATATTTTTAAGTTGGTTCTACAGGTAGAAACATACTAACTTATCAGACTATCAGAACATAGAAAAAGCACAGCTAACCTATTTGAAGAAATAAACATACAGGATTGATTTTCAGTTTTTAGTTCCAGTTGCCTGATTTTATATGTCTAGAAAATCACAAATAATTCAGTGAAGAGTCTTGTATTATTTTCTGGGAACAGACTTTAGGACATAAATAGCCTAACTGTGACTGATCAAATTAATAGCTTGATAGTTGCTGATAAAATAGTTAATCATTAAAATTTTAGAGGATTTCATATTCAAAGAAATTTTGTAAAATCACCAAATAGAAGTCACTACTCAATTGACTTAACAATCAGCAATACACTTAGTTCTAAGTGTGTCTCTCTTTATATACACTTGTAGTTAAGGGCATCAAGGCAAATGGACTTTGTTCTTTTTGTTGCTTTTGTTATTGTTGTTGTTGTTTGCTTCACATGTGCTGCCTTAGTTGATGATCGTCAAGTACTTTTCTAAGTTTATATTTCATAAATGTTATAATTCCTATTTTATGTACAATGTACTGGGTGGTTTTGTTGGTCAACTTGACACAAGCTGGAGTTATCAGAGAGAAAGGAGCCTCCCTTGAGGAAATGCCTGCATGAGATCCAGATGTAAGGCATTTTCTCAATTAGTGATCAAGCAGGGAGGGCCCAGCCTGTTACAGGTGTTGCCTTCCCTGGGCTCGCAGTCCTAGATTCTATAAGAAAGCAAACTGAGCAAGGCAGGGGAAGCAATCCAATAATCAGCACCCTCCATGGCCTCTGACTCAGCTCTTACTTCCTGCTTCCTGACCTGCTTGAGTTCCAGTCCTGACTTCCTTTGGTGATGAACAGCAATGTGGAAGTAAGCTGAATAAACGCTTTCCTCCCCAACTTGCTTCTTGGTCACGATGTTTGTGCAGGAAAACCCTGACAAAGACAACAATTAAATCCACACAGGCACAGGTGGCTTAATTTAGGATGGTAGCCAAAGTATTGGTTAGAAATTCGTGAAAATTTTCATGATACAAGAAAAAACAGTCAAGGTATCCTGGGTTTTATGAGAACTGTAGCATTATCTTAGGAACAATATGCCTCCTAGTTTAAATGCAAGAATTTCTTTTAGAGTCTAATAAAGATTGATATTAAGATCCTCAAATAGACCTGGAATGTGTAGCAATGGTTTAAAAGAAATCCACAAGTAATAAGTCTCATTTTTAGAAATGTTTTAAAGGAGCTTTTGAGTTCACACACAGTGGGATATAGAATATTAAAAATAATTTTAAATAACTTTCATAATCTGAATAAATGGGGACAGGAAACCTTTTTTCACTCTCTTGTTCATATCCACTTTTAGTGGCACTAGGGATTAAACCCAACATCTCAGGCATGCTACTGAAGATTTCTACCACTACAATAGTAGTGATTTTTTAATATTTATTTATTTATGTCTTACTTTTTCCCAGACTAACACTGTACCTCTGAACTCAGGGCAGCCTTGACATTGCAATTGACCTGTCTGTACTTCCCCAGTAATTGAGATTACAGAGTAGTGATACCAGGTATGGCTTAATAATACCTATTCTTCCTCTTAAATTAAATAATTTTAAATTAGCTAATTTCTAGGTAAATGTAAGTATAATGCAATTGGTCTGATATATATATATATATATATATACATACACACACATACATATATATATATATAATATTCATAACTAAAGGGTCCTATTTTCTTCCCAATGGTGACATATACAATGATGCTTTAATTAAATACTCTAATTAAACAGATCATAGCTACAGTGTAGTTTATATAATACCTTTATTAATTATTTTCTCATCTTGGATCTGGCTATAAAAATGTATATACATAATCTTTCCTTAATTCTCCAATGGATAAAATTCCTCAGAAATTTCAAGATTTGAAGTACTTTCATAGAAGCTTGCAATGTTGTAGATGTAGTAATTAACAGATGGGAAGATATTTAAGAACTCAGGGCTGTAGAGATGGCTGCAGTGGTTAAGAGCACTTGTGGAATAATCACTTGAACCTGAATTTGGATCCCAATACCCATGTAAATGTTGGGTGTAGTCTCATGAGAGTTCTTGTAACCCAGTCCCAGAGAGGAGAGAGGAGATAAGAGGATCACTCATGCTTTCTGGTAGCCAAGATTGCTGGATAAAAAATGCAACTCCAGGCCAGCGGAGACCCTAGTTCAAAAGAATAAGGTGGAGTGAGAGAGGAAGGAAGAGGATAGACAGTCATTTTTAATGACTTCCACGTGCACACACAGGCAGATCCAAGTATACACATGTATGCATACACAATGTACATACATGCATTCAAACACACACACACACACACATACACACACACACACACACACACACACACACTTTAAAACTTTAAGGAACAACCAACTAAGTGAATGGATTTATGGAAAATGACTACAGTTTCAAAATCAGCACACATGAATTAATTTATTAGTAATATAAGAATGTGTTTTGACAACTTTGGAAGTCTTCTGAGTTCTGTTTCCCTATTTTCATATAATATACCTGATTCACAAAGTAAAGAAAAAACAAGAATGCAAAAACATCTTGCAAGTGTTAATGTAAGGTTAAACAAATCTGTGGCACTGTAATAGGATATATGCTTTGCAAAGCATAGTTTTCTATAATGGATATCTCATGCCTACAATTGTAAATCTTATTAAGCTGTCTAGATGCTGGCAAAACAAAGCATCATTGTTGACCATAGTGAATTTCTGGCTATCTGTAGATCTTATATGTGGCAAAAGTTTAATAAAATATCAACTTTTCAAATATAAAATCAGTAGTTGAAGCGTAAATGCAATTTAAACTTCCCTTTGATAAGAAGTAAATTGTAATTTAGCAGATTTGCTTACATAAAAAAATTGATGATGCTTTTGTTATTGTTCTATATATTCAATAAATATTGATGCCTTTAGAATATTTGGAGAATCATGATACGAAGAAAACTGAAAGAAATGTGTGATACTTGTAGGAGTTAAGTTAGTAATTATAAAAGGTGGAAAATATCTGTGGTTCTAAAGTAACAAATATTGACAGAAGTATTACAATTAGATATCAACAAAGGTCACATTTCATTTCAGCATCTGAAGGTAAAGAGACTTGAAAATAAATAAGTAAAATTTTTCAAAGACTACACAAAACTACCTTAAAGTCTCACTAGTAAATTATTTGCTCACTAAACTCTCTAATATTTGAGCATGTGAGATTCCTACCTTATTTGTTCTACATAGCAAGTTTAAAGCCCAAATATAAGATAATATTGTGGTATTGACACCACTTACACTGATAATATGTGGTATTGACACCACTTACACTGATTATTTGGCTTCTAATACCTTACAGGGACTAGGGAAAATAAATCACCTTCAATTTTTTTCTGGATAGAATAGAAAATTTGATGTAAGATTTGAAGAGCAGTGATAAGGAGTATTTACTGCTCTCGTGGAGGACTCAGGTTTAGTGTTTAGCACCCACATGGTGTCTGGGTTATAAACCTCTGTAATTCAAGGTCTAGGTAATCTTATGCTCTCTCCTGAATGCTACAGATACCAGGTATGCTTGTGGTATATATACATATATGTAGCAAAGCATTCATACACTAATTCATTTTTAAAAGGAAGCAAGATAGGAGGTCCTAGAAATTAATTTCATTTAGAATGCATTAAAATAGGTAGAATTGTAACACAGTAAAAAGAAAACAAAATTTTACAGTATCTTGTAAGATATATTCAGAGGAAATCGTGTCTTTTTTGCTAGAGAGACTTTGAAGAACCTTAACTTGATGAATAATGGCTACAAATCAACTGACCAGTATCACAATATCCTTTAGTCCCTTGAACCAAACTTCAAGGGGTTAAAAATGCCAATAACCTATTTAATCACTTAGTAGTTGGGATGATGCCCACATTGAAATTTCAATTTAATTTACGTGTAATTCACATCCTAGAAGCACCATTTATTATCAAAATTTACTCTTCTTTCTACATTTTAGTTGGCCATCCTTCATTTTTTTTTCCTTAAAGGAATAATTGCTAAACTGTCTTGAACAGAACACAGATGTATATGACCAAATACCGTGTACATGTGGTCATGTGGCCTTACATAAATGATACAACATATTGGGCAGATGTAAGGAAACTATCGATCAATCACTGCATTATCTGAGTGTTACAGAAGAATTCAATGAGTAAAAGAAGGAAGTAGAACCAGCAGAGTCATGAAAAACATGTCATAATACAAGTGTGCTAATGCCACTGCTAGGTTTAGGGGTAGGAGAGACCCAGAATCCCAAATTCTTCCAGATGATGAAAACATAGGAAGGAACAGATGCTTCTTTTAAGACTACAGGGAAACAGGCAGCTCTATAAACTTTGATTTTAGCCCATTGGGACCAGACTTATGACTCCCATTATGTAAAGATAAGAAAATTGTCTTCTTTGAAGTACTAAATCAATGATAATTTGTTACAGAAAATATAAATGTCATGGGAAATTCTATGGCTGGATTCTAGCCCTATTCTAGGCTGATTTTAAGTAACTATATTCCTTTTTCCACCAAAGAAGTAGAGCTTAAGTGATCCTAAAACAGAAACATAGAAGTTGTCTTTGTCAAAAAGAATTTACTTCTCATCTGGGGCAACAAACACCTGAGCAGTGACAACCACAGGTCAGGGGTGGGAGTGAACTACAGCTTGACCTAAAATACTTTATCATACATACCTCCTGCTCTCCACTCAGCCTAGTGTAGTACCCTTGAAAATAGACCTGGGCGTCACTGTACTACTTTATCTGTTCTTCTTTCCAATGTAGACACACTGAAGAAATCTATGTCTTCTGTGTAACCTATTTTTTATCTTATTACTTGGGAAATAACTGATAGATGGCCAAACCTAGCTTTGTTGACACTGTCTTAGAATCCCAGTCCTTTGTGCTAAAATTCTGTTAACAATCTGAGTAGTCTCTTCCCTACTAAAAAAAAAGTATCATAATTAAGTGTGCCTTCCTTTTTCATTCTCAGTATTCATCAGCACTACCTCCTGCCCCTTTAGATCAAAAAAATTTATTTCCCTTTGTTTACATGTTATGCTTCAGGAAGAAGATAATTCCTTCTACTATGTAGTCTGTTAGAAACTATTTGGGGATAATGAGGCCCACTTACTGTGACAAGCTATGACAGTTTCTTTACTTCCCTGGCAATAAGTAGGTAACTTCTCTTGCCCACTCCAATTTTCTCTGAGTTCTATTTTCCAGGCTTCAAAATACATAGGCAGAAGTCATATAGGAATTCAATATTTGATCTCAAGGTCCCTAAAGAATAGTGTCCTGGGCAATTATTTGTAAAAATGTCGTCATCAGGATAGTTTTTGCACAAACTGTCTTCAGCTCTAAGATTTTAAAAATTCATGGATTTGTTATCTCTAATTATAAATGAAGAAGTGTACAAGAATCTGTGCTTTCTTTGTATAAGATCACTGGCACATTCAACTTTGAACCAAAGGGTCGCCTGAACTACATAAAGTAAGAGCCAATAACTAAAGTTTATTATTATTTTTCATCAAATTTATTTTTGTTTTAAGCATAGTGTCAAATTCAAAGATTTTTGCCATGAAGATTAAGATTTCAAATGTATGAATATCCAATATTATAGTAATTGTAATAAAAGTAACTGTACAGGTATTTTAAAATAAAAAATAGTGAATGTTTTAATTTTTAACCTTCTGGAGGCACTACATTACCATACAAGTATTCATCTCATTTTGAAAATCTAATGGTTAAGATAAAACACCAGTTCCACTCCAAGATATCTTCGCCATAGAAATGAAACAAAGTATGTTACATTAAAGTTCACAATACAATCACCAAATTTAAATACTTATCAGCATATGTGTGAATACACAAAATGGTTTATCAATACATTGTGACATTATTCAGCTATAAAATACATAGTGATGAGTAATATAGCATAAATGAACTTAAAAATGTGCTATAATTTTTAAACACAGAAATTATAATCATATATTTTATGATTCTATTTGCATGAAATGATCAGAATACATGTATCCATAGGGAATGAAAGCAGATCAGTCATTGTCAATGACTAGTGTGAATAAAATGAGTGACTTCCTAAAATGCAGAATATTCTTTCAGGATTATAAAAATGTATTGTGCCTACATAGAAGGTATGGTTATATAACACTATAATTGTAAAAATTATTATTGAATTATTTGGTACTTGTTTTCACTTCTACTAGAATATAATTTAAAAGTAATGTTGAATAATTAAAATGTTTAAATGTACAAAATATACTTGACAAAATTCAAAGTACACTTATAATTAAAAAGAAAAAACTTCTCAACAGTCAGCCCTGGAAAAACGTACATACTAGTCACATTATGTGGATCCATCATTTTATATTTATGAATATATATGCATATAAAGTAAATTTATGCATACAATAATAATGAAAAATAGGGCATGAATTTGAATAAGTGCATAGTTGGGGAGATGAGAGAGTTTGAAGGGAAGAAAGGGAATGAAGAAGTGGTTAATTAAAGTATAACTTAAAAATAAAAATGTTAAAAAGGTAAAAATAAACTCCCAAAAAAAGCAGTTTTAGAAGTAATTCACCCTTATCAGATGGAAGGCCACAACTAATATAATAATCAATATAAGTTCTCTACCCTAAACTCTAGTATAAGGCAATGATACTAATTAACTCTATTTAACATAGTACTGAAAGTTGTAACCAGGGCAATAAGTTAAGAAAAATTAGTAAATATCCAACAAAGGAGAAGGAAAACCTGTAGAGACCATATCCAGAAGATAGGCAAGGACCCCATTGGAGGATGGGGCCACCCATTTATCTCCAAATTTTTAAACAAGAATTATTCCTGTCTAAAGGAAATATGAGGACAAAGTATGGAGCAGGACTGCAGGAAAGACCATCCAGAGACACTATTGCTGAGGCCAAAAAGTGCATGCTGACAGGAGCCTGATAGAGCTGTCTCCTGAGAGGTTCTGCCAAAGCCTGACAAATACAGAGACAGATACTCACAACCAACCATTGGACTGAGCATAGGGATCCCAAGGAAGGAGTTAAAGGACTGAAGGAACTGAGTGGGTTTGCAACCCCATAGAAAGAACAACAATATCAACCAACTAGCCCTCCTAGAGCTCCCAGGAGCTAAACCACCAACCAAAGAGTATACATGGTGAGACTCATGGCTCCAGCTGCATATGTATAGCAGAGGATGCCCTTGTTGGGTATCAGTGGGAGGAGAGGCCCTTAGTCCTGTGAAGGCTTGATGCCCCAGTGTAGGGGAATGTGAGGGCAGGGAAGTGGGAGAGGGTGGGAGGGTGAGGGAATACTCTCATAGAAGGAGGGTGGGATAGGGCATGTCTGGGGGGAAACTGGGAAAGGGGGTAACATTTTAAATGTAAATAAAGAAAATATCCAATAAGAAAGGGAAAAATTAGTAAATGGTGGTAAAATAAGAAATGAAAAACAATCTGTTTCAAATTGCATGATTATATATGTAGAAAACACTAAAGCAAAACCATACAATTTGTTAAAACTAATCAAATAAAATTACTAAATCTGAAATATACAAATTCACTTCCCAAAATGTAATGCTGTTTTTAAACATTTATAGTAGACTGTCTAGAAATGAAAGCAGGAAAATAATTCTATTTATAAAGGGAACTTCAATATAAAATGTTTAGAATGAAATATACCTAATGAAAGTTCTCATTGAAAATCAAAAGCATTAAAGATGGAAGCTGAAGAAAACACACATTAGTCTGAATTATGACCCTGTATTCATGAATTCCAAGAATTAATATTCTTAAAATATTCCCACTGAGAGTGGTTATTATGAATGGTTTATTAAGTACAGATGTAGGATTGAGAGTCCAAATTAAAACATGGATCGATATAATCAGCATACAATAAATATGTATCACTGAATGCCTATTTATTTATAGGATTTTTAATCATGTATCTGGATGTTATCTTCAATAAAATTATAATTTATTAAAGAAGACTCTCCTTTTTCATGCTTCTCTTCCCAGCTGACACTGCGTTTCTCATCAGTTCTACTCCACATTATCCATAATAGGTAGCAAATTCCTGGACATATTGCAGATCCATAATGCATTATGCTTAATGCTAAATGCATTGTATATGCATATGTAACATGAATGCCATGCATGCTATGACTACTACTGCATATTATGTTCAATGCTGTGTACATTAGCTTTAGCAAAAGCAGTGAAAAAACATAACCAGCAATTATACCTTCTAACACAACTTATTTCTTAGACTAATAGTAATGCTTACACTTACAAATCCAATGGGATTTGGCAAACACACACAGGAAGGTTGGAAGGCTCAAGCAACTATTGCATGACAAGTCAGAGATAAAATGATGCTCAAAATCATTCATTAAGGATGCTGTCAGATGTACCTGTGAGTATTATTACAGAATGATGAAGGACTCATGGAAACAAATACTCAGTATGGAATATCAGAATGGAGAAATAAGATAGCATAATTAAGCATTTTTTAAAAAATATATATATAAGCATTTGAAGCCTATGGTGCTTTGAATGAAAATTGGCTCCATAGGCTCATATATTTGAATGCTTGGTCCCCAGTTGGGAATGATTAGTAGTTGTGTCCTTGTTGAAGGAGGTATGTCACAGGGGTTGAACTTTGAGGTTTCAAAAGCCCCTGCCATTCCAACTGGTGCTCTTTCTCTCTGCTTCGCAGTTGTTGTCTCAGCAAGTAAGCCCTCAGTGACTGCTCTATGCCATAACTACCTATCTGCTGCAATCCTCCCTGCCATAGTGGACAGGGACTAACCCTCTGAAACTGTAAGCAAGCCCCTAACAAACTCTTAAACCCTCTCTTCTTCTTCTTCTTCTTCTTCTTCTTCTTCTTCTTCTTCTTCTTCTTGTACTGTTTTTGTTTGTTTTTCGAGACAGGGTTTCTCTGTGAAGCCCTGGCTATCCTGGAACTCACTCTGTAGGCCAAGCTGGCCTCAAACTCAGAAATCTGCCTGCCTCTGCTTCCCAAGTGCTGGGTAAAACTCTTTCTTCTATAAGTTCCTTTGGCTGTGATGTCTCTTCATAGTAATAGAAAATTTAATAATACAAAGCCCAAAACTATAAAAGGAAAAGATAACAAAAGATAACTATACAAAGTTGCTGCTATAGGTCAATAATTATCTGTTCAAAATGTTGCCATATTATGGTGAGAGTCATACTCACTACAAAACATAATACACTCATCTCCTCATAATTTTCTTTATGTAAATGTCTTAGTTTGATTTTCTGTCATGGTGATAAAACACTGGCCAAAAGCAAGTGGTAAGAAAAGGTTTTATTTGACTTATAGGCTACAGTCCGTGTTTGATGGAAGACAAGGCAGGAACCTAGAAAAAGACTGAAACAGAGACCATGGTATAAAGTTCCTTAATGGCTTCTTTCCAAGCTCAATGTTGTTACCTTTCTTAAGGACCCAAGCCTATCTACCATGGGATGGTAGCAAACACAATGGACTTGGCTCTCCTACATCAAGTTGCAACCAATCAAAATGGCTCACAGACATGGCCACAGGCTAAGATAGTGTATACAAATACTCAATTGAGAGTTCTTCTGCTCAGGTCTGTCAATTTTACAACCATGATTAGACATCACAGTACACTAAACAGGGTAATATTTTTCAGTGGTTATGTTTTGAATCAAAATTAAAAGAAATAATTATTTCTTGTTTTACATTATTATTCTTAGAAGCAATAAACCAAGGTTTAAGTTTATTAAATGAGCATATATTATATCTATGTGATAAAATGGAGATGGATATTCACATTGAATTAAGGATTTGGTCTCTGTCAATTTTTTAATAAATCAAGCCTAGACATAATTATATGTATTTTCCAACTTTAAAAAGGTTTAGGGTTTTTTTTTTGAAGTTACTTTCCTTCCAGCTATTAAAGTATAAATATACCTTTACCCAAGAAAAATAAAATTAAAAATTTGAAGTGGTTATTTTTTTCCAAAATAAATGTGTCTTCAGGGGACTGTATTTTTCAAAACCAAATTAGGTCACCCACATGAAACACAGGTAAATAATTCAGACTATTTCAAAATCAGGACAGTTAAAACAAATCTAGGATAAAGGGCCATTACACCTACTTTAGCTCAGTGAAAATGACTGATATATAAAATAGTCCTCCTTCAAAATATTTTCTTGGCCAAAAATTAACAATGCAAATAGAACTATGTATTTTCATGCTCATGATACCCCAAAGTTTCTAACCATTTCTGACATATAGCAGATATTTAATTTAGACTGAGTGGATTACACAGAGGTACTGGTGCAGTTGAGTGTGTAAGTGTGCATGTGTGTGTGTGTGTGAGAGAGAGAGAGAGAGAGAGAGAGAGAGAGAGAGAGAGAGAGAGAGAAAGAGAGAGGGAAATGATGACAGAAAGAGTTCACTAGAATAAATACATTTTTCAAAATATTGAGTTAATGAAGCTAAGTAGGACATTAGAAATAAAGGATTCATTGTGCATAAGCTGATGAGAGATGGCAAGTAGCTCTAACTTTGTTATTACTATTAGAAGAGTGTTATGTATGAGGACCTTGAACCACAGCATAAACATAGAATTAGTACAAGTTAGATTAGATGACAGCATCCTATTCCAAAAAGTAGCCTAAACAGAAAGTAAGGATTTGAAAGTAATAGTGAACAATGTCAGAAATCTCCCTCATAAAAGCAGGGAAAGAGTCTGCAAGACAGATCTACAGTGTTGGTGGTCCTTACATCTTTATTAGAGCAAGCTGTTTTCTAGAGGAATGATACGAAGGCTCCTGTCAAAGTTTGTATTCTCATTCACTCACTTAGCAGTTTTTAAGTGAGCAATGTCTGCCATGGTACAGAGATACCTTTAATTTATCATGTTTAGCAGTCACATAAAAAAATCCTAATTTTTTGACATCCCTTCCTTGTTTCACTACATAAATACACAAGAATGAGTCTGGTTTCCAAGGTTCAGTTATAAGGCCTGAGGTATAAACTTATTTTGAAAAGTGTAATTTGTCTTTGGGACTCTGTTTAATACTATTATAGACATACAGTTATAAATGTTGATACACAAAACTGTAGAGATAATGTTCTATGAATGTACAAAAAAATGCCATTGAGTATAATTTATTTTCAGTAGAAATATAAGGCTATGATGTTTCTTAGTAATAACAGAATATTTCAGAAGATGAAAATAGAAAATAGCTAATCAGATTGTTTACAATTCCCACCCTGAGATAGGTGAATCAATTTAACACTATGCTCTGAATATTACAAAGCTCATTTAGAAATGCACTGAAAAATAAATAAATACTAGTGCAGACTTACTGGTTTCAATCATATTTTGTATTAAATTGTGTAGGCAAGAGACAACAGTTCAGTAACTTCGTTGCTCCTTCTTGCTAAAAAATCCGCCACATATTAAGGATCAGTAGAATGGCTCAGATTCTGGTCTAGTACCTCTGGCATAAGTTATTAGAAAGCATGCCTTCTCATTTCTGTTGCCAAAATGATTTTTTCCTGACCAGATTTGTTAAGCTTCTGTGCTTGGTTCATGCACATTCTCCTCCTGTTTAATAAATTTAGTCCAGACATTGCTGATGAATGATCCTTATTACTACGCTGCCCAGCTGGACCAGAAATCCAGACATTTTTGTCGTCATAGTTCCTCAGCAGACAATGCAGTTAATTGGGAGAAAAACTCAAATAAATTTCACCATAATTGTTAAGTGCCATGTGGACACTGGATGACCAACTGAGTCTATCTTCCAAACAGAGGAACTACAAACAAAATCGTTAGTGAATGCACTGGTTTGATTATTAAATATGTTCTATTCTTCAAGCTGGCAAGTATATTAGAACAGATTTTACAATGTTGATTCTGTTTATGTATAAAAGTATAACTAGTTAATTCTTTTTCTCATTAGCTATGTGTTGGACCCTGACATTATGTGTTTGTTATGATTTCAAGGACTAACTTGTCCTTTTATTTGCTGATATTTTTAAAATAGACTTTGTTAAGGACTTGAGTAATAACATTAATTATAATCCACAAGATTGCTCATACTAGGAAAATAAAGATCTAAATTTCTTGTGAATTTAGAGCCAGTGGAGACATTTGAAGAGGCCATAGATTTCAATTTCACACAAATTTAATTTCACAAGGTCACTACTATGTAATAGGAGTTTTGAGTGTAGATGTGGGTGATAGATACTTACAGTTACTTCCCTTTATATGTGCACGTGGAAACTTAACTTGCATAGCTTATGCACAGTACCACATCATGAATAAAATAATTTGAAGCATATAAGTCAACATATAGCATTGTGGCATAACTAGTAAATAAAGTAACTAGAATATTTATTGTCCTTATAGGATTATGATTGTATTTTACAAACAGTTGTTTCCTATGAGGAAGGAGTTACAATGTGCCTGCTTTAAGTTGAAGGTAAGAATGTTTAAAGAGCTGGGTGGCGGTGGCGCACGCCTTTAATCCCAGCACTTGGGAGGCAGAGGCAGGTG
>JADRCC010148950.1:0-12604 GCA_019843855.1 Hylomyscus alleni
GTAGGAAGCTTATGGCTCTTTCATTTTAGGTTTTAATTGGCTAGACATTTTAGTTACACTGCTTACGCTCTCCTGCGCGCGTGCACGTGCGCGCCCGCGCGAGCGAACACACACACACACACACACACACACACACACACACACACACACACACGCTCATGCGCGCGCGCACGCGCTCGCGGGCTCGCGGGCGGGCGGGCGGGCGGGAACACACACACACTCTGGTACTTAAAGAAGGTGAAACTAGTGTGTGTGTAAGGTGTGCGTGCTGGTGCCTACAGAGGTTAGAAGAGGGGCATTGGATCCCCAGCTGGAACGTGAGTAATGGACCACCATGAGGGTCTTAGGAATTGAACCCAGACTCTCTCTAAGAATTAAGTGCTCTCAACTATTTATTCATCTCTCCACCTCCAAGTGTTAGTTTCCACAAGCAGATGTTGTGGATGTCCTAGAGACGTAATTCTGAACTCAACCACAGCAGTGTTCACGTGGACAAGAGGAATGAACAGGCGCGTTTCTACTATTTAGTCTCCAAACCAGATTTCTAGCCAGTTACAAGTTTCTTTGAGCTTTGGGGGAGGGGGTGCGTGCGCGCACACACACATATACATGCCATCTATCATCTTTATCATCTCTCTGTCTACCTTGCTTACTAAGGAAGCTAAAACCAGTGTGTGTGGACAGAAATACATGTGAGCTAAACACTCAAACATGTAAAATAAGTAAATCTTAGTTTATAGTCTAATCCTTACTGTCTCTTAGTCACTGTCTATCACATCCATGGGGCATGGCTTCCACCCAGGCAGTTCTTGTGTTCTTGTTTTCCTCATGATCCAAAGTTTTTTCGAAGAGCATCTGATTAGTTGAACCTACTAGGGCGTAGTCCTTCCCCTAGGCTAAGCTCCGGTTTCCATCTGAGGGAGGCAGGGCCCTCAATGCAAGGATTTCTGAAAAATTACGAGGGCTACTCAGAAGTGTTTGGTTAGGACAGGGAAACATGATTACTTCATTTCTTTTCTTCCTTTCCCAGATCTTGCTCTTCCAACAGTAGCTTTGAGATATGTATGGCCCAAGCACACCTAGGAATCTAGATCTGCCTAGTTTTTGGTTAGATTACATTTAAGTTATTTGCTGGGTAGGCAACATGTTAACAAATGGGAGGGTTATTTTTGGACTGGGGTCTCCATTGGAGTCTGGATCATGCTGTCTAATTTACCATTGTATTGCGTAGCAACTAGCTCATTGCCTCATGAACAAACTAAATTGGCCATTGCCTTGAACATGTAAATTTTTATTGACATTTCAGGCCCCTAATCTCAAGAGAAGCCTAAGGGTGTTGTTTTGGTGTCTTGTTAACTAAGGGAAATCAGAGGCAGCTCCAGTCTTATAATCTACAGTCTCCAGCAGGCCTTTTGACTCCTTCCCCTTCCCGAGAGAGGTCTTTCTCTTTTCCACATTTAGTGTCTCCATTCTGATTCTCCTGTGCAGCCAGATATTTTCTAGGGACAATTCTGCACTCAGGACATATTTCTGCGAGGAAGAGATGAATCATTCTAGCTTTGGTATTGCTGTATCTGAAATCCTGTTGGCATTGAACTTTATATTCAGGGGGATGGCTGAGCCTGCAGCCTTGACATTTGAGCAAGTACCTTATATCTAGCTCTGTCTGTGACTGCGAAATGGCCACGAGAGGGAGCCAGTGGAGCTTTGGTGGAATATGGCACTTCCTGTTTGCACTCAGTTCCTGTTCTGGGGGGAAAAAAATCACTGTTGCTTAGCAACAAGAAAGCCAATCATGCTTGCGTCTCATGCCTCTGTCACTAACCCCAAGTGAGACATAGAACATAAAGTCTCCTTCAGATATTATATACTGTAACGGTTTGGAACTTACTGGTCACTTGAAATGTGGCCTGTGATCTCATTATTTTAAATGGATGGAACTTGAGAATCTCATCCTGAGTGAGATAACCCAGAGCCAGAAGGACACGCATGGTATGTACTCACTTATAAGTGGACATTAAATGCAGGATAACCATGCTACAATCTACAGGCCCAAAGAAACTGGGTAATAAGGAGGTCCTGAGGGAGGATGTGTGGATCTTACTCAGAGGGGAAACTAAATAGGTGGATGGAGAGAGGGAACTGGGTAGGAGAGGAGGCAAGGAGAGGAACAGGGATGACGATCAGATGTGGGGAGAAGGGGGGTGAGAGAGGCCTGGGTGTGAGAATGGAAACCTGGGGGGTGCCTCTCTGGTGATTAGCTAGAGGCCTGGGATGGGAGAGGATACAGGGAGTCTATGGGGGTGACCTTAGCTTAGATTCCTAGCAGAGGGGGATATTGGGACTGTAATAGGGGACTCAAGACACCCCACATATTCAGTGTATTTGCTAGAGAGACTCATGGGACTCAGTGCATCTTTGCATTCATGACTCAGGAGTTATTATAGCAAAAGGATGTCCAATAAGACCAACGGGGGCAAATACTTAGGATCTGGAGAGGTCTGTGTACAGGCTTCCTTATGGACTTTTCCTCTTTTGAGGGGACATACTAATATACCCTTTCTTAAGAATGAAATGCACACTACCTAGGTGGTATATTTTATCCAAGAAAGCTTAGAGCACAAGGTTGTTCCTGGAGACTGCTTAGCAAACAACCACTGCCTATCACGAACCAAATTTCAGGCTCTCAGAAGAAAGCAAGCATTGTAGGCTACATGGTTTGTACAAATAACATGTTGGGTGCCATATTACTTTTGAATTTCTGCTTTAACAAATTATCCCAAGCATGTGCTTCTAACCCCAGAATCTGGGCAGCTGGGTCAGGTGGACTATGCATCTAAGGCCTGCCTGAACTATGATACCCTGTCTTTAAAAACCACAAACAAAATCTATGTTAAGCAAACTATTTTCAATTACCTCAAACCCAGAGGCTTAAGGTATACAGTGTTATCATCTTAGAGTCCAGCGGGTCAGGAGGGTAACCTTGGGTTAAGATGCAGGTGTTGATAGGGCCACAGTCCTTTCTGGTGTGCTAGGCCTCCAGTTCCTCTTTGCTTAGGTTGTTTGTCAGAATTCAACTCTTTTGGGACTATAGGCCAGAAGTCTATTTCCTTATCAATAAGGAAGGGAGCCCCTAAAACTGGCCTTCTAATTCTTCTCTTAGTTTTCCTCTGAAAGGAAGCTCTCTGTAGAAATAGAGAACTCTAGATCTCCACGTAGGAATAGGGAATTCTAGTCTTGGTTTTACAGTTGCTGCAGGGCTTAGCACATCAGCCACTCTGATCTCAGCTTCTAGAGGCCACCACATTCCTTAACGTGCAGCTTCATCTTCAAATTCAAAAACCAGAACATTGAGTGTTTCTCAGGTCTCATCTCTCTAGTCTCCCCTGAGAAAGGGTCTCCCACCTTTATGAATTTGTGTGAGTAGACTGGGCCCACCCAGATGAGCCAGGCTTAATTCTTTCATCTGAAATCCTAGAACTTTAATTACATCTTCGAAATCCCTTCTGCCATCGGGGAAGCCACAGGATCTGGGGATTGAGTTGCAAACAGCTTTGAGTGGGGACCCAAGAAAGGGCACATTTCAAGAGGTAATGGGTTTGAGGCTGTTGTGGTAAGTCTTCTGCATATCCATACATATGGAAAGAAAGATGTGTGTTATGTATTGACTTAATAGAAACTTAGACCCAGGACTCAGCCCACAAAAACACCTTCTTCCCAGATTCCAGTATGACATACACACTCAGACTTGGAGATTGGGCAGGGCTGTCTATTCTCTCTTCAAAATCGTGTTAGGAGGGAAGGGTAAGGAAATAGTTAAATGATGATGATTATTAGTACAGAGACTGGTAGAAAGTATAATCTACTGAAAATTCTTAGCTACGTGCCATAAGCAAATTTATTTGGTAATTTTCATTTTCTCTGATATTTCCAAGCATAATCTTATGGTTTAATAGATTTAAATGAGAGAATGCATATAAGGCACGTGTAAGACAATCACTTTCAGATCAGAGTGGCTGGTGGGCTAGTTGCTGCAGCATCTGTAAAACCAAGACTAGAATTCCCTATTCCTACATGGAGATCTAGAATTCTCTATTTCTACAGGGAGCTTCCTTTCAGAGGAGAAATAAGAGGAGAATCAAAGGCCCTTTCTGCTTTTTGAGACAGGGTCTTACTCAGATTATTGATGGTGCCACTGCTCCTGGCTGCTTTGGCATTTCATGAACTCTTATCTCTTTATGAAAAAACTCACTTCTTTTTCATCTTATGAAGGTGTGCTATTGTGAATTATTAGCCTTTGTGTGTCACCTCCGCCTCCAGCTTGTCCTTCTACCCTGGGCCTGCTATAGCCACAACAGGCCTGAGGCTCCTGACTCAGAATAGAGATATTTTAGCAGATGCTCTAATAGAATCAGAGATCCCAAGTTTTAAGTTACAAAGGGAAATTTTTAAAATAGAACTGCAATTTTTTTTAAAAAAGTTATAAGATTTTAGGCCTTTTGAATTCAAAGAAATAGGGACCTATAGAAGAGGCATAGAAATGTACGTGGCCTGCAGAGGGGATTTGGAGCCATCCCAGACAAGATGAACATCCCACACAGAAGAGAGAGCTGATAGGGAGCTGGGAATACTGATGACATTCAAGGCTAAGAGATTCAATCAGAATTTCAGAACTCCATTGAAACATTAATCTCTTCCCTCCTTCCTCCCACCCCTCAATCCTTGCCCCTCTCTCTCCCTCCTTTTCTTTTCTTTCTCCATAATGGATTTGGGTTCCTTTTCATCTCCAAATATCACAATAGTGTGTCTGAGGATCTCCAATTTCTACTCAGTTTTCTTTTCATCTGGACATTGGGGTTTGAAAAAGCTAAGGTAATCTGTGGTGCTCATGAAAGGCCAACATGGGGGCTGGTGAGATGGCTCAGCGGTTAAGAGCACCAATTGCTCTTCCAAAGGTCCTGAGTTCAAATCCCAGCAACCACATGTTGGCTCACAACCACCTGTAATAAGATTTGACGCCCTTTGCCGGATGGTGGTGGCACACACTTTTAATCCCAGCACTTGGGAAGCAGAGGCAGGTGGATTTCTGAGTTCGAGGCCAGCCTGATCTACAGAGTGAGTTCCAGGACAGCCAGGGCTACACAGAGAAACCCTGTTGCGAAAAAAAAAAAAAATAAAAGAAAGAAAGGCCAACATGAATGTGAAGGAGTGGAAACCTCGGCAACCGGAGGCACGTGCTGTGTACGTAAGGAGTGACAATTTGTCTAAGAGTCCTCAGCAAAATTGTAAATCCATACTCCACTGCCTAGATGGTGACTTGCAAATGAAGACTCCTCTTTTTCCATTGCTAGAATAGCCACAAGCTCTTCTGTAAGAAAGACACAATGTCTAGATTACTAATCAGCAGAATGTTTCAACACACCTACAATCAGAACAATTTGTTCTAGGGTCAGCTGTCCTCCATGAGAGATGTCAGGTTTTTCTAGCTTTTTGATGGAAGAGAGCCTGGTCAAGACTAAATCGTGAGGCATCAGAATCAGGACAGATTAAAACAACTAAGTGAGTGATGCGTAATCTCCTCCTAGCACCACTAACACTTTGTGACTCCTAATGTAACAGCACACACTGTATTTCAGGGACGTTACTCATGTGCACTAGAGAAAAAATAAATTAAAAATGACCTAGGAGTGCTGTCTAACATGGTTAGAAGTCCACCTGGGCTGCGGAGATGCATACCAGGGCAAAAGGAGTCTCTCTGAAGAACAAGCAAATGGGAATATACTAAATGGTGTTTCATGGGTACAGATTTTAGGGGAGAGGTGGTGTGGTATGATTATCAGACCATTCTGATACATAAAGGGTTTTAGCAGGAGGGAATCACAATGTGCATTTTATTAGCTGTGTGCCCTATGAAAACACGTTTGGAATCTCCACACCATACTCTTCTTGCCTATGGAGTGGAAGAAATGCCCAGAGAACAGCATTATTGGGAAAAATGAATTTGAAAGTGCTTTCTGCAGAAATTGATTTTTAAATGAGACATCTTCATGTGTTAGCCCTCTTCCTCCTGCCAATGAATAGCTCTAGTAAATAAAGAGTAATTAGGTGAGATTTAGGGTAGTGAGTACTTCACATCCCCCCGCCAAGAGTATGTGTACATTACAGTTTCTATAGCATAATATGGAGCTGAATTCTGGATTTATGTTAAGGAATAATTTTCATAGATAATTTGGCTTTGCGTGCTGGGAAATAATGGTGGCAGTGGTGACGAGGACAATTCCGTGTGCTTGCAGAGCCAGTAGTCGGCTCGTTTATCTCATCTGTTGTTGATAAAGCCCTCCTCTCACTCTTGTAAATGAAATGAAGCTATTGCTGGGTCTGCAGTGTTTGGTTGCCATGGTTTGAATTCGTTTCATAAGCTGTTGCTTGGCAATCCCACGCGTCAGCTGGCTTTTTTTCCTCAGCACTCTCGCCACACGCTGTCTGAAGTATAATGAGACTGAGGCTGGGCAAGGGAGGACAGCAGTCCCCAAGCACTTTCTGTCTTCCCACACAGTCCTGTTGATTACCCCGATGCCTGATAAATGCATTTGTAACAGAACAGTGAAGTGATTATGAATGTGGGATTTAGGCTTCAGATTCTGTTCTGCCCTAATGTTTCTTTTTACTTAGAGCCTTGTGTCACCAGGCCCTAGAGTGGTGACAAAACATGGAAGAGAAAATCCATATGAAGCACCTGGACACAGTAGGTTTTCAGTAGCTTTGACCTGTCCTGAGAAGGACAACTGAAGGTGGGGTTGGACTTCCTTTGTTCTGTTGTAAAAATCATCTGATGTTGTTTGGATTTAATTTGTACAGTTGTAACCCACTTTCCACTTTACATCATACGAGTGGGCCTACTGTAAATCTGTAGAGCAAAATAAAAATTTATAAATATAAGCAATGAGAGGCACGAGCGGGTGGGGGATGGAGTTATCAGGGTTAGAAGACCATACCTGTGGATGATGAAAATGGAAAAGGTCAATAGGTACAGTAGGTGCCCTCTCTCTGTCTCTCTGTCTCTCTGTCTCTGTCTCTGCCTCTCTGCCCCCCCCCTTTTGTTTTTTCAAGAGAGGGTTTCTGTGGTGCTGGAAATCAAGTCCTGGAAGTCACTTTGTAGACCAGGCTGACTTCAAATTCACAAAAGTCAGCCTGCCTAGGCTGGGATTAAAGGTGCCACCATGCCTGATTCTTTATTTTTTTTTTTCTAGTAGCAGTAGGCGTCCACTCTTAGGAAGAAAATCTTCATTTATATTAGTTGCCTGTTTTCATGGTGGCCAAGCTACCAATGGTATTCTTCAGTGGAATGTGGAGTTGAAAAGAGTTGCTTATTTTAGTTAGGGAGCCTCTTATCTAATAGCCCTTTGGAACCCTACCTTATCACTGAACTAATCCAGTTTCTAGAGGGAGCTTTACTGGGTTTTTTCTCCTTTGTGGACATTTCCCGAAATCTCCTGTTTTTTTATGGCAGTTTGGGGAGAGCCTGATCTTAGGAATGCTCCTTTGGCCATCAACAGGAAAGAATGTGGCCAAGGGAATGCCTGTTGTGCAAGCCCAGTATGTTCCTTTACGTGCTGGCTCATGTGCTCTTTTCTTGCCTAACATACAGACAAGCTGTTTGGTCCCCAGCACAGCATTAGTTAATTCAGCCATTAAGTAAGAGAGACATTAAATGTGTCCCACCCTAGGGTTGTTTTAGCTACTGCAAACTTTGCTGTAGCCTTCACATTCCGAAAGCTGGAGTAAACTGCATTTCCATGTGTGGGGTGACCAGTTTTAAGTATCAGGCAGTGAAAGTCAGTTGGAAGGAGGGAGGCCATACAGGCCCTTGCCTGACCAGCTCTCAGCAAAAAAATACGTCATAAGTATTTTACATTTCATTCAATCTGTAATGTGTGTCCCCTCCTGGTTTTTCTCCTGACAATGTCTAGTTTAATGACTTCTGCGGATAGACTCCCCAAACTTGGTGGTCCCCTACAAACGAGATGATAGAATTCTGATGTTTATGTTGAGAAATCAGATCAAACACAATGTAACTTTGTGAGAGGACTAAGCCCACTTAACAGAGCATTAAAAAAAAAAGTCTCTTCTTTGTTTTGTTGGTGGGAGGGTTACTGTAAAGTTATCAATTTCAATAAAATTAATTAATGATCCCAGTTCTGAAGAGAGTGTTCGGTAATGGATAGAGCATCCACGTAGATAGGAAGAAGGAAAAGAAGTTGAAATGTCCCAGCCAGAGCAAGTAGAGGGGTTTTGAGGAACTGGGTAACTGCCTGCTGGTAGGGCAGAAACCAGGCTGTTTAAGAAATGGTGTGGATAGTGAAGAAGAGGGGATCTGATCACTGAGATGGGAAAGGAATCCTTGGGAGAAGACATAATGTCTGAGGGATTTTTAGGTAGATTCTGATGGGGCTGTTCCTTTAGTACATCTTTCCCAGGAAATCTTCATGCTGCCCTAGAATGTCCATATATCTGGTGGGAAAGGAATGTCTATAAGTGACTTTGAACGAGATAAAGATTTCAATCTGGAGAAAATCTGAGGCTTCAGGTCAGAAGTGAGACACTCATGTAAATGAGAGAGCATTGTTTCTATGAAAAGATCTAGTGTTTAGTCCAGAATGGTGGTGCATACTTTTAATCCCAGCATTTGGGAGGCAGAGGCAGCAGGACCTTTGCGTTTGAGGCCAGCCTGTTTTACCTTTAGGGCCAATATACAGACAATTGAAGAATACGTTTCTAATTTATTTTGAAGAAATATTGCTTCATGATAAGATCTGAAATTTTATTTCTAGCTATGATTTATTTGAAAATCGTTTATTTGAAAAAGAAGGGTGGCGTATCTGAGATGGCTCAGTCTCTAAGATTCACTTGTCATTGTATGGCACGAGATGGTTGCTAGGAGCAGGTGCTTAGCAACAGATTATGGTTGTCGATGCTTACCACACTGCTTTCATGCAGGCACTGGAGCACCAGAATTACTGCATGACTCCCCCCACCCCAACACACACACACAATGGTTGTGCCATCTTAATAGTCTGTTGTTTTTTTTTTCTGCTTATAAATGGGGGGAGATACTGAGGTGGTCTAGAGAAAGTGGGGCATTCATTGGCAGGCAAGATTATTAAATCTGGTTTTACAGGGGAAGAATTAAATGTCTATTGTTGTACTCCAGTGAAGTTCTATCATTTTTTTTCCTGATTTTTTTTTTGAGACAGGGTTTCTCTGTATAGTCCTGAAACTTGCTCTGTAAACCAGGCTGGCCTCGAACTCAGAAATCTGCCTGCCTCTGCTTCCTGAGTACTGGGATTAAAGGCGTGCGCCACCACTGCCAGGGGTTTTTACTTGCTCCTTTGTTTTTGAGTTGTGTCGAGTTTTATCTGCAGTAGGAGATAGTGCATTTGTTACCTTTAACCAGTATAGGGAATATCAGAGACATCCCTAACCAATCATTAATTTCATACTTAATCCATGCTCTTGGATTTTGCTTCTCCAAACTCTGAAATATATTTTAGAAAAGCATGCAGAGAGGCTACTGGGGAAGAAGGGGACCAAGAGGAGGGGGCAGGCAAGTAGGAGAGGAGGATCAATAAAATCAATATGAAAACAACACAATAAAATCTACTACTTTAAAGCCAGGTGGTGGTGGTGCACGCCTTTAATCCCAGCACTTGAGAGGCAGAGGCAGGCGGATTTCTGAGTTCAAGGCCAGCCTGGTCTACAGAGTGAGTTCCAGGACAGCCAGGGGTACACAGAGAAACACTGTCTCGAAGAACCAAAAAAAAAAAAAAAAAAAAAAAAACCCTACTACTTTGTACACTGATTTTCAAAACCTAATAACAGAAAGTGAAACGTTGTAGACACAATTTCTGGGTTGATGGTGGAGAACTACTTTACCAAGTTTGGTCAAGGTGTAATCCAATACTTGGCTCCAATGTGGGGTGGTGTTTAGGAATTTTGGGGTTCAAAAATATTTGGTACAAACACATGGTTGATAAGAGGCTAGAAAATGCATCCCAAAGGTAGAAAAGCTGCTGGGGTGATTTGATGTAGAGACGAGGAAGGGCTGAATAGGCACACATTCAGGGAACTGCTGTTTTTGCAGTTGTGCCTCATCTGTATGGTCTACCATTCTTTGCATACTTCTCTTTAGACTGCCCAAGATCCTCACACTCTGATAGGTCTTTCGCTAACACCCGCAAGTGTTGCAAACAAAGGCATTTTACCCAGGAGTGTGCATTTCACATTCTCTGAGTGATGGGTCACAGTCCATGGACTAGGGGTGGGGTGAGAATGCAAAGCAAGCCAGAAGCACGGGATAGAAATTGCTCACTCTGAAAAGGACTCACAGCCTGACTCTTCTACAGCGAGCGCAGTGCAGTCTCAGATGTCCCAAGGAGCTGGAGGATCTCTTTAACACACTCTCAGGCCAGGTACTTTTGTGGTGTAGTGAAATTTGTGGTTTCTTCAAAACCACAGAAATGTTATGTGAATGTTTTTTGTTTCAATCCCAGGTGTGGGAGGATATGGGACTGCTTCAGATCCCACAGCAGCTAACTTTGATTTATCTCGTGTTCTGGCAGGGGCGTGATTCTGCCAGCTGAAGGCAGTTTACATTCGGAGTTCTGCGGACTCTTCAGAGGCTGTAAAAATGTCGGAGCAACGAAAGCCTGCGAAGAGCTGTTGCCTGCCTTGCTGCTGCTGCTGCTACTGCCGTCCGTGCCCGTGCTGCAGCTGCTACTCCTGCTGCTGCTGCTGCTGCTTGTTGCTGATTGTTGCGGTTGCTGGTTGCTGTTTACTGTTTGCTGCTGGCTGGATTGCTGGGTTGCTGATTGTGAGTCGGAGAAATCCTGCCGATGAAGAGCCAACTTGCCCCAAGGAACAAGAGGACCCTAAGAAGTAGTCTAATGATTTCAATACCCCCTTTCCCCCTCTGACCTTTCTCTCTTACCTTATGTTGGGGGATTGGAAGGGTGGCAGGAAAAAGAAACCAATAAAGTAGCCAAAAGTAAAGTTACTTTGTGGCTTATTGTTCTGGCTCTTTCAACGTCTTTCTAAAAATAATCTATACATTTTATTTGTCCCCTTCACTCTTTCCTTCTTTTAGACCTAATATGTGGGTGTTAAGCAAAGAACAGGGAGATTTTTTTTTACTAGATCATTTTATTCTGATACGAAACGTGCTATGTGTAATTAAAAGCAAATTTTATTGAGAGTAAGGGACTCAAATTGCCCAGAGAAAGGAGTTTCACCATTAGCACAAAATAAACTCCTTTCCTTTCGTCTGTGGTTTGTGGGTCATGCAAAAAAGTATATGTGCCTCATAGGCATTAGTGAGTGTTCTTCAAAGAGTGAGTTGTTGGAAGGGAGACTATATGGGTGTCTATAAGGACTTGATTTTGATTAGCACATAAATCAAATTTCAGTTGCACATAGCAAATTACTGTAGTTATTTTAGCATCATATATATTTAACAGAAATAATTTGTTGCTTTTAAAGTCATTGGGAGGTTTAAAAGAGGAGGCCTTGGGCTTGGGACAGCTTAAAAAAAAAAAACGGTCACAGCGGGAGGACAGTTCTGCCACCACCACTGGGAAGCAGTACGTTTCTCTCCTGACAGCTGTGTGCAGGATCAAATCATCTAAACCTAAAGCCTGAGGTTAGGAATCTTCGGCGACAGCTTTTGGCTTGAGGAGCATTCTCTCTCAGCTGTGATATGGAGTGGTGGAAACCGGCCCCGTCACATCTGTTGTTTCAGAACAACAGTGGCAAGATGGAAGGCACTCCTGTTGCCACGGTTCTCCCTACTTGACTGCATTTTGAAAGGTAATTTTCACATGAGTATATCTGATTAGCAGAACCTAAATTACATACATTTTCTTCTTTCAGAGGAGTAATAGAGCCTTTGGCTTTCTAGCCTCTATTATAATGGAAGGCACATTATAAATGATCAGAAAAGATGTTTATCAAGCCAATTACGGAGTTTGCAACCAATTATTGCCTGCCTAGAAAGGGGCTTGCATCCCTGACCCTGACACACTGAGACCAGTCTTTCATGATGCAAAACGGGTCCAAATTAGATAAAAGCTTCAATTTTGAAGCAAAGCAAAAACATAATATCCCTGGACTGAGAAGCATTATGCTTAATAAACCCTGCCCTGATGGAAGTGATAGAGGCAATCAAAAATATAACAAGCCTAGATACATAGAGCAAGGGAACATTTCTGAGAAAGAAAGTAACATTTGAAAATATAAATTCTGAGAAAAAAAGTGTAATAACAAGTTGTAAAACTCATTGGGTGCGTTTTTAAAGCAGGAAAAATATTTTGCAGGCCATATTGCATTTACCATGTTTGTCTGTGGTGGAGAGAGAGGAATGAGACTCCAGATGAATGATATAATAAAGAACACAGAAGAGCTGAGGGTGACAGTGTACATCTGCAATCCCAGTATTTTAGAAGTGGAGGCAGGAGAATTGTGGTTTGAGGCAAGCCTTAGTTATGTAAGTGAAATCTCTCTCCCCCATACACACACACACACACACACACACACACACACACACACACAC
>JADRCC010148951.1:0-17056 GCA_019843855.1 Hylomyscus alleni
AACTCTGAGATTCCACCTCACACCAGTCAGATTGGCTAGAATAAAAACCTCAGGTGACAGCACATGCTGGAGAGGTTGTAGAGAAAGACGAACACTACCTCATTGCTGGTGGGATTGCAAGCTGGTAAAACCACTCTGGAAATCATTTTGGTGGTTCCTCTGGAAATTGGACATAGTTCTACCAGAGCACCCAGCTATACCCCTCCTGAGCATAAACCCAGAAGATGCTCCAACATGTAATAAGGGCACATGTTCCACCATGTTCATAGCAACCTTATTTATAACAGCCAGAAACTGGAAACAACCCAGTGGTCCCTCAACAGAAATTGTGGTACATCTACACAACGGAGTACTACTCAGCTATTAAAAACAATGAATTTATGAAATTCTTAGGGAAATGTATGGATCTGGAGAATATCATCCTGAGTGAGGTAACCTAATCACAAAAGAACACACATGGTGTGCACTCTCTGATAAGTGGTTATTAGCCCAGAAGATTGGAATACACAAAGTACAATCCACAAACCACAAGAAACTCAAGAAAAAGGAAGACCAAAATGTGTATATTTCATTCCTTCGTGAAAGGGGGGGAACAGAATACCCATGCAAGGAGTTGCAGAGACTAACTATGGAGCAGAGACTGAAGGAAGGGCACTCCAGCCTGATATAGCTGTCTCCTGAGAGGCTCTGACAGTACCTGACTAATACAGAAGTAGAGGCTCACAGCCATCCATTGAACTGAGTACAGGGTCCTCAATGAAGAAGTTAGAGAAAGAACCAATGGAGTTGAAGGGTTTGTAGCCTCTTGGAACTGACCAATGCCCTCAGAGCTCCCAGGGACTCAACCACCAACCAAGGACTATACATGGTGGGACTGATTGTTCTGGCAGCATGTGTATAGTAAAGGATTGCAAAGTCGGTCATCAATGAGAGGAGAGGCCCTTGGCCCTGTGAAGGTTTCGTGCCCCAGTGTAGGGGAATGACAGGGCCAATAAGTGGGAGAGGGTGGGGTGGCAGGCATGGGGAGGGGGAAGGCAACTGGAGTTTGCTCTTGTTGTTTTTGTTTGTTCATTAAAAAGGAAAAAAAGGGAAAAAAAACAAAATATCACTGTTTATGGACAAAGCACAAGGAAATTGAAGGAGATATATAATAGGTTTATTAACATTTTGTTGCTCTGGTAAAACACTTTTATAAAAGCAGCCAAAGGAAGAAAGAATTTATCTGTATTTTTGTTTCTAGATGGGCAGAGTCTATCATTGATTTTGCATAGCAAAGGACATGCATAGTATATACTAAGTTATAGTTAGATAAACTTAGGGGAATAAAATAGTTTTAGGAGGCAGATGGAAGGAGCAAACTCTATGAGAGAGGGGATGGGCAGACAAATGGGGTGGGTGGGTTCAGGATCTGGTGTAGGGAGGACAGGAGATTTGGCCAGATAGCCATGAGAATGAATGGAAATCTGCAGACCTTCAAGGGGGAAGGGCTTTCAAGAATCAATGGGTGTGACTTTAGCTGAGACTCATAGCAATGGGGATATGGAACCTGAAAAGGCCACCTCCTGTAGCCAGGCAGGAACTCCTGTGGTATGATAGGGATAACAACCCACCTATAAAACCTTTGACACAAATTTATCCTATCTACAAGAAATTCAGGGGCAGGTAATGGAGCAATGACTGAGGGATTGGCTAACCAATAATTAACCTAACTTGAGACCCATCCAATGCACGAGCACCAATACCTGGCACTATTAATGATATTCTGTTATGCTTGCAGACAGAAGACTAGCACGGCATTCTTCTGAAAGGCTCTGCTCATCAGCTGACTCAGACACATGCAAAGACTCACAGCCAAACTTTGGATGAAGCTTGCAAACTCTTATGGAATAGTTGGGGCCCTGGAAGAGATAGGAACTCCACAGGAAGACCAATAAAGTCAACTAATCTGGAACTTTGGGGATCTCAGAAATTTGAACCACCAACCAAAGAGTACACACGGCATAGATGTAAGCCCCTGCATATATGTACCAGATGTGTATTTTTTCCCTCATGTAAGAACTGAACAAATGGAGCAGATGCTATCACTAAAGCTGTCTCCTGTCTGTGGAATATATTCTTCTAGCTGGGCTTCTTGTCTGGTCTCAGTTGGAGAGGGTCTATCTAGCCCAACAGAGGCAAAAATTGTAAAGGTTTGGAGATAACCAAGGGGGACCTTCATCTTCTCAGAGGATAATGGAAGGGGGACCAGGAGAGGGGTTATTGATCACCATTTCAGAGTAGAGAGGATGCCTTGGCCCACTCCTCATGGCAACAGAATAATCATAACATTCCAATGATAGGTTGGTCTATAGTAACAATGAAAGATGTTTAACATGTAGTAAACTTAGGAGAGAATTGCCAGGCCATGGTGGCAGACTCCTTGAATCCCAGCACTTGGGAGGAAGAGGCAGGCAGATTTCTGAGTTTGAGGCCAGCCTGGTCTATAGAGTGAGTTCCAGGATAGCCAAGGCTACATAGAGAAACAAACAAAAAAGTAGGAGACAATCACCATAATTTCCATCTATTATTCCTTTTTCCTATCACAAAAGCTATCAGTGATCTGAAGACAGGCCAGATTATATAGGAACTGGAATGTTGAATAAAAGATGGACCCAGCATACATGGTATACATGCACTGATAAATGAATATTAGGCAAAAAGCTTGGAATACCCACAACACTACTCACAGATCATATGAAGCTCAAGAAGAAGGAAGACCAAAATGTGGATGCTTCACTCCTACTTAAAAGGGGGAACAACATAATCATAAGACATAGATGGAGGAAGAGACTTAGTAGGGAGAGAAAAGTGGTGAGGGAAAAAGGGGGACAGGATTAGGTGTGGGAAGAGACAGGAGAGAAGCACAGAGGGTCAGGAAATTGGATGGTGGTATGCAGTAGTGTGGGATGGGGAACTGAGGGTAGTCACTAGAAAGTCCTAGATGCTTCCTCAGACCCAAAGGGGATGACATTAGCTAAAATACCCAACAAAGGGGAGAGAAAACATGTAAAGACCATATCCTGAGGTTAGATATGGCACCTGGTTGAGGAATGAGGCTACCCACCCATATCAAAAATATTAATCCAGAATTGTTCCTGTCTAAAGGAAATGCAGGGACAAAGAGTGGTGCAGACACTAAAGGAAAGGCCATCCAGAGAACTCCCCACCTAGCTATCCATCCCATCTGCAAATACCAAACCCAGACACTATTGCTGATGCCAAGAAGAGTTTGCTGACAGGAGCCCAGTATGGCTGTCCCCTGAGAGGCTTTGCCAGAGTCTGACCAATACAGATGCAGGTACTTGGAGCCAACCATTGGACTGAACACAGAGACCTCAATGGAATAGTTAGGGGAAGGACTGAAGGAGCTGAAGGGGTTTGCAACCCTGTAAGAAGAACAACAATACTAACCAACAAGATTCCTGCCCCCCAGAGCTCCCAGACATTAAAACTCTAACCAAATTATGCAGATGGAGGTATCTATAGCTCCAGTTGCATATGTATCAGAGGATTGCCTTTTCTGGTATCAGTGGGAGGGGAGGCCCTTGGTCCTATGGAGGCTCGATGACCCAGTGTAAGGGGATGTAAGAGCAGTGAGGCAGAAGTGGGTGGGTGGGTAGGGGAGCTCCCTCATAGAAACAGGGATGGGGGGTGATATTGTGGGTTTGCAGAGGAGAAACCAGGAAGGGGATAACATTTGAAAAATAAATAAAATAACCAAAAAAAAAGATGGACTCCATGATCTTGTTTCTATGAGATGTTCATTCATGATAGGATGGGACTTCATAGGTTGCAGCTATTTTTGGGCTAGGATCTTGTAAGTAAAACTACCTTCATTGTCTGTATGGAACCCATTGAGTTGACCAACCTAAACTTGTGTGTAATTAATACTTTATTTGTCCTTGATACTCTAAGGACATTAGATACTGGCATTTGTTTACACACCCCTTATTAAAACATTACTCTTTTCTTATGATAAACAGAACTTTGTAGATTCTGTTAACTAAAAACTGTTAAGAATAGCAATCATTTTACCTTTTTAAAGTATATGGTTGAGAATTCTTTGTTTAGCTCTGTACCTCATTTTTAATATGGTTATTTGATTCTCTGGAGTCTAACTTCTTGTGTTCTTTGTATATATTGGATATTAGCCTTCTATCGGATATAGGATTGGTAAAGATCTTTTCCAAATCTGTTGGTTGCCATTTTTTCCTATTGACAGTGTCTTTTGCCTTACAGAAGCTTTGTAATTTTATGAGGTACCATTTGTCAATTCTTGTTCTTAGAGCATGAGCTATTGGTGTTTGTTCAGGAAAATTTCCCCTGTGCCCATGTGCTCCAGGCTCTTCCCCACATTCTTTTCTATTAGTTCTAGTGTATCTGGTTTTATGTGGAGGTCCTTGATCCACTTGGACTTGAGCTTTGTACAAGTTGATAGGAGTGGATCGATTTGCATTCTTCTACATGCTAACATTCACTTGAACCAGCATCATTTGTTGAAAATGTCTTTTTTTCCACTGGATGGTTTTAGCTCCTTTGTCAAAGATTCAAGTGACCATAGGTGTGTGGGTTCATTTCTGGGTCTTAAATTCTACTCCATTGATTCATTTACCTGTCACCGTTCTAATACTATGCATTTTTTATCACAATTGCTCTGTAGTACAGCTTAAGATTCGGGATGGGGATTCCACCAGAGGTTCATTATTGTTGAGAATAGTTTTCAATATCCTAGGTTTTTTGTTATTTCAGATGAATTTGAAAATTGCTCTTTCCACGTCTGTGAAGAATGAGTTAGAATTTTGATAGGGATTGCAAACTGAGGAATACCAAATGACTGAGAAACACCTAAAGAAAAGTTAAATATCTGTAGTCATCAGGGAAATGCAAATTAAAACAACCCTGAGATTCCACCTCACACCAGTCAGAATGGTTAAGATCAAAAAACTCAGGTGACAGCAGATGCTGGAGAGGTTGTGGAGAAAGAGGAACACTCCTTCATTGCTGGTTGGATTGCAAGCTGGTACAACCACTCTGGAAATCAATTTGGCAGTTCTTTATGAAATTGGAAATAGTACTACCAGAGGACCCAGCTATACACTCCTGGGCATATTACGAGAAGATGCTCCATTATGTTCATAGCAGCCTTATTAATAAGAGCCAGAAGCTAGAAAAAACCCAGATGTCCCTCAACAGAGGAATGGATACAGAAAATGTGGTACATCTACACAATGGAGTACTACTCAGCTATTAAAAACAATGAATTTATGAAATTCTTAGGGAAATGGGTGGACCTGGAGAATATCATCCTGAGTGAGGTAACACAATGACAAAAGCACAATCACAAAAGCACACACATGGCATGCACTCTCTGATAAGTTAATATTAGCCCAGAATACCCAAAATACAATCCACAAATCACAAGAAACTCAAAAAGAAGGAAGGCCAAGGTGTGGTTGCTTCATTCCTTCTTAGAAGGGGGAACAAAATACCAATCTAAGGAGTCACAGAGACAAAGTATGGAGCAGAGACTGAAGGAAGGACAATCCAGAGACTTCTCTACCCGGGGATCCTTTCAATATTCAATTATCAAACCCAGACAGTATTGTGGATGCCAGCAAGTGCTGGCTGACAGGAGCCTGATATTAACAGTCTCCTGAGAAGCTCTGACAGTGCCCAACTAATAAAGAAGTAGAGACTCACAACCATCCATTGGCCTGAGCATAGGGTCCCCAATAAAGGAGCTAGAGAAAGGAAGGGTTTTCAGCTCCTTAGGATGAACAACTATATGAACTAACTAGTACCCTCAGAGCTCCCTGTGACAAAACCATCTGCCAAAGAGCACACATGGTGGGACTCATGGCTTCAGCTGCATATGTATAGCAGAAGATGACCTAGTTGATTATCAATGGGAGGAGAGGCCCTTGGTCCTGTGAAGACTTATGCTCTACTATAGGGGAATGACAGGGCCAGTAAGCTTGTGAGGGTGAGTTGGTGAGCAGTAGGAGGGAGGAGGAAATAGGGTTAGTTTTTTATTGTTTTTGTTTTTGTTTTTGATATTTTTTGGAGGGATAACCAGGAGAGGAGATATCATTTGAAATTTAAATAAAGAAAATATGTTTTTTTAAAAAAAAGCTGCTGTGAAAAAAAAGTATATGGTTGTAAAAAATAAACTGACTTTTAAAGCAAAAGATTAAGACAGAAAGAAGAAAATGTGATGACAGGAACAGAGGTCAGGGTGATGGTATTTCTGATGTTGAAGAGGTAGGAGGTGTGAACCAAGCAGTTGAAACAATTTCTAGAATCAGGGAATTCTGAGGAAATAAATTTTCTCATAGAGACATGCAGAAGTGTAGAGCCTTGACTATATCTAAATTTCAACCCATAATGCTCCATTTTTTAGCATTAAACCAAAACGACAATTCATTGTTTAAAATATTGTCCATTTAATGTTTTCCACAACAGCAACTGCAAACTCTTGATGTGCCCCTTGTAAAATGTGTTCATTATGTTTTTTAATTTTTACTTTTCTTATAAATAGTAATCAGTTCTCTTAACTCCCTGACAATCCTCCTTCTAGATTCCAGCCCATACCTTCGTTTTCCAGCCATGTGTTTAAACAATTCCTCCTACTTTTCCAATACTAGAAGCTCCAAAATATAACAACTCTTCTAGCCTATCTGTTCCATTCAGCTTCTCCTGTCTCAGCTGTCACCAACTCTGTTCTCACTGTGCTATCCCATTTCACTTTCTCTCTTTTTTTAAGTTTTTTATTTTATTTTCTTAGATGTTTTCTTCGTTTACATGTCATACAATATCTTGTTTCCCAGGTTCCCCTCCAAGAAAAATAAAAATAAAACAAAATAAAATTAAAATTAAAAAACTAAAACTAAAACAAACCTCTGTTCCCTCCCTCCTCCACCTGCTCAACACCCCACCCTCTCCTGCTTCCTGGCTCTGGCATTCCCCTACACTGGGGCATAATAGAACCTTCACAGGGCCAAGGGCCTCTCCTCCCATTGATAACCAACTTGATCATCCTCTGCTACATGAGTCCCACCATGTGTACTCTTTGGTTGATGGTTTAGTCCCTGGGAGCTCTGAGGGTACTAGGTAGTTGATATTGTTGTTCATCCTAAGGGGCTGTAAGCCCTTCAGCTCCTTGGATCCTTTCTCTAGCTCCTTCATTGGGGACCCTGTACTCAGTCCAATGGATGGCTGTGAGCCTCTACTTCTGTATTAATCAGGTATTGTCAGAGCCTCTCAGGAGAAATCAGTTATGTCCTAACAATATCTTCTCTGGCTCAACTCAGCTTCTGGTTCAACAGTCTCTTATTTTCACTCTGCTTAATCTCTCCCTACATCAGCTGTCTTCTCTAATCCTCCTCTTTGAGCATACTCTTCTCTCATCTGGACCCTATTTATCAGCCTCTGATAGCTTTTTATATCCTCTCCTGCTTCCAGAAATCCAAGAGGCAACCAAAACTCAAAGTCATAGGATCAAGCAGTTCTCTTAAAGGGCCAGTTGACTAGAAATTCGGGATCATTTAAAGGGCCAGACACCCAAAATAAATCATACTACAGTCCTGTCCTATTTCTTCTTCAGTGAATCCCATTATGAATACTTTGGTATGAATGTAGGTGCCCTACAGATTTCTGGCTATGTTTCTTCATATTTTCTTTTGAGGGGGTTGTGGATTCATTTTTTCTGCCACATATATAGTCTTGGAGCTTTTTGGTGAACTTTTAATATCTATTTTTGGATTTTATAATTCCTGAGTGATTTTTGATTCCTTAATAATTTTGTTCCTTTATGATTTCCTTAGATATTTTTGTTTTGCTACTTTTTAAGGGTTTTTTGTTTGTTTGTTCATTTTTGGTTTTTTTGTTGTTGTTGTTGTTTGGTGTTTTTGCATTAACAGGGATTGAACCTGTAGTTTCCTGCATGTCAGACAAGCATCCTATTACTCATCTACACTTACAGGATTTTCCTTAGTTTTTTCAGAATAAAATTAAACACCTTGCTTGAAGTTTTAAGTAATTCCAAAATCCTGTTTGTTTTGTATGTTTCTGTTCATTTCTTCCCCAAATATAGCGTATTTTTTGTTTCTTTACCCACTTTAATATTTTTTTCAGAACAAGATAGTTTGTTTCACATCTAACACACTAATGCCTTGTTTATTGTATTGTTACTTTTCCTGTGACAAAATGTTTGAACAAAACTTAGAGAAGAATTTATTTTGGCTCATGGTTTGTAGGTAAAATCTATTACAGCAAGGAAGGCATGGCAGTGAGAGCACAAGGAAATTTATTAAGCCCACAGTCATAAAGCAAAATAGGAATACTGGTGCTCACTGACACTATCCTTTCCACCTTTACATTCAATTAAGAACACTGCCCTTGGGATTGTAGAAACACAGTCAAGGTAAATCCTCCTGTTTTAGTTAAACTTCTCTGGAAACAAACCCCTAGCCTGCTCAGAGTTGTTTTGTTTAAGTAGTTCCAAATGCAGTCAAGCAGAGAAGGAAAATAATCATATTATGCCTGTTTGCCCATTTATTTATGTTCATGATTATTTATTTAGCACATTACTGGAATAATTTTCCAAATACTCTTTTCTTTGATATACAACAATAGAGATTTCTCTTATTTTTTTTAAGTGTCCTTGTTTTCATTTTAAGACTGGAACAGTTAATATTCACACTAGTGTCATTATAAATTTAATGGTTGGCAAATGATTGTTCACAAGTTGCCCATAAATAACTTCTACTCTTTGCCAACAAGATCTTTGTTAGAAGGCATCTTTTCACACATTAAAGATCTGGAAAAAAAATAACCCAACACTTATTTATCATTCATCTTTGGCTGTAAAAGGTGACAAGGACAGATAGAGGCAAATAACTTGTGCCTTTTCTTTGTAGGACATGTACATAGTATTGCAAATGCATACAGCACTTTAAATTCCTGAGACTATTTGAAAATTTTTGTGTAGTCTAGTTCTCTTGGATTGACACTTAAATTCCCATTCAGAAACTTTTATGTCCCAACTGAAATCATAGCTGTAGGCAGCTGAGATTTTCTCACCAATTTGTGTTTTTATTTTGTTTGGTAAAGCTCTATGCTATAGGCCACACATTTTTTTCAGTGAGCTGACCTGGGAGTTGAAAAACCACCACATTGAGACAGATTTTTAAATAAGCTGACAAGTCAGAACCTAAACTGTTCTTTTGACTTCATTCTAACTCAGAAAAGTCCTTGTTTTTCCAAGATCTGAAGTACTACCCCTTCTAATTTTGTTTTCCTCTCTGTCTTATTCTTAACATCTAATAATATTTCCTGTTGAATATTTGGAAATTGTTATATCTAGATGTTTTTGTTTGTTTGTTTTTGAGACATGGTCTTACTATGTATTACTGGCTGGACTTGAACTTAGAGATCTCCCAAATTCTGCCTTTTTATTGTTGGAATTAAAGGTGTGCACAACCATTTCCAGCTTACTTGTACTATCTTAAAAAAATAAAAATAAAAACAAAAACTTCACTCAAACAATACATCTAACTGCAGTTTCCTCTTAGTCTTCCACCCCTCCCATTCCCATTCCTACCTGCCCTCCCTCAAATCCACTGTTCCTTATTTGCACTTAATAAAAGAGCAGGCCTCCCAAGGATATCAAATGAACAAGGCATAAGAAGATGCACTAAGTCTAGGTACAGACCTTCACATCAAAGTTGGGCAAGGAGACTCAGTGGGATAAAAAAGGGTCCCAAGAGAAGGCAAAAGTGTTATAGACACCCTACTCCCACTGTTAGGAGTTCCACAAAAATCTCAAGCTAAAGAAACATATAAAGAGATTACTCAGTTGTAAGGGCTAGACTCACTATCAAAATAAACTGTTGTACTTTAGTATATTGTTTTCAACGTTTCTTTAGTGTTTCTTCTAAGCATATATCAACATTATGTATTCATATGTACATATATTTACACTTTGATGAAATATAGAAATTTGCATTCATTCAGGTCACATTATTCTATATGTTTACTTATATAATTACTTTAAGTACTTACTATATATATTCACTGAGAGCCATATTAAGTAACATTAAATTATTTTTTCTTAAATTATCAAGAAACACAATCTACTATATTACATTACTGATGGACTATTTTCCTTCTGAAATGAGGAATCTACAATTATTCAACTCATTGTTCATCTATAAGTAATGCCTTTTATTCTGTAATTATTTTCAGGAGTTTTATTTTATTTAATCTTAAGTAATTAGACTATGGTAGCTAGACAATAGTTTCTTCATTGTTTAATCTTATTTGAGTTTCACTAAACTTCTTTACTATTTGAATTTTGCAACTAATCATGTTTAGGCCATATTTGGTTGAATAATCTTATATAAACTTTTCTCTTGTGTTCTGAGCATTTACTGATAGAGAAAATAGAACTTCAGTTATTTTCCTCAGAATTCTAAGGGTTTTATCCACTGTTTTTGCTTTACCTTTTCTCCTTTGCTCATATTAGCTAAATTTTTATTTTCTAATTTCAAGCCTACTTAATCTTTTACTTTGATCTTTAAACTATTGAGTCTACATGTTTTACATTCACTTAAGTTAATGTAGTTTTCAAGTCTATAAATTCTTCTTGGCTTTTTATTCATATTTGTTTATTACATTTTATATTACTTCAGGTTAGCATACAGGATACTGGGCTTCATCAAAACATATTTGTAATTATACTTTTTTCCTGAATCATTAACCACCCACCACTACTGAAGGCCCGTGGTCTCTCTGCTGCTGATGTCTGGGGCTGAGTGATGAGTTAGTTAAAGGGAGGCAATGCATAGTCATGAGATATTTCATTACAGAAAAGAGAAAAGTAGTCGGCCATGACCATGTGGAGAGAAAGAAAGGAGAAGAATGAGAGGATAAGAGAAGGAGAGAGAGGGGGGTCAGGAGAGGAAGAAAGCAAGACAGGAAGCAAGAGAGAAAGCAAGAGAGCAAGAGAGGAATAAAGGGCAAGAGAGAAGAGCAAGAGAGGAGAGCAAAAGCAAGAGGGAGAGGAGGGGGCCAACTACCCCTTATATTGTAAGGTGGGGCTATCTGGCTGTGGTCAGATGACTTGGGGTAGGGTCCAGCTAGAATGTTGGGAGCTTATGGCATTGTCTATGTGACAGAACACACATCTTCTGTGGGGGTCTGTAAAGAGGTTGTGACTGAAACCAGAGCCAGGGACCCAGGAGTCATGGCCTAACTCCTTCCATCCCTAGCAGGCAGAAATTGCTCACTGGGGCCCCAAAGGTCCAGACCTATACTTCACTGAGCCTAGGTTTCCTGAATAGACCACTGCCCCACACACTACTATAGCTCTTTGTCTCTAGTTGGATCTCTCCCCTGTCAGTTAATCACACATTCTACTTTACTTTCACATGCATTTTAATACACTATTTTTTCCTACATCCTTTAAGGTCTCTTCCTTCCCTCTCATGATCCCTTTTAGTTTTGTGATCTACAAATATATATATATATATATATATATATATATATATATATATAAACACATTCCTTATAAGAGAAAACATATCATTTTTATCATTCTAAGACTGTTTTATGTAACTTAGCATAATGATTTTCATTACATTCAGTTTTCTCAAATTTCATGATCTCATTTTTATTACAGCTGCATAAAATTCCAATATGTGCATATATGATGTTTTCTTTATTTATTTGTTGATATATATTAGTTATTGTTCTATTGCTCCTGTAAAGAGAAAGTTGGACCAAATCAAATTACGGAAGGAAGAATTTGATTCTGGCACTTGCTTACATTTTCATAGGGTTATAGTCCATAATGATAATGGTGAGAAGCAAAGCAAGCATTCAGGCATAATGTTAGAAGCAGTAACTGGGAGCTTATATCCAATACAAAAGAAGCAAGTAGAGAGAGAGAGGGGGAGGGGGAGGGGGAGGGGGAGGGAGAGGGAGAGGGAGAGGGAGAGGGAGAGGGAGAGGGAGAGAGAGAGAGGCAGGCACAGCATCTGGTGTGAACATTTGAAAGTTCAAACCCACCCACAGTGATATTCCTCTTACACCTCTTGATTCTTACTAACAGTCAACCAGTTGGGAGCTAATCATTCGAGGATATGAACATAGGCTGGTTTTATTACTCAAATATTTTTCTTTCAGGATTTTTTGCTTTTACTCAGAGTTAAAAACTAACATAAACATATACTTTGTGTTTCTTTTTAAAAAAAACAGTAGTTTGGTATAAGTTTCACTCTGTCAAATCACTCCCTCTCAATTTATATTGCCACATATAGATTCTAGTTGATAAATTACACATATTTTAAAAATAATCTGTTCTGATTTTAAGAACCCACTCTCAGGAATCCATTAATTTGTTATCCTACTTCATTAAAAATTGTTTTCCAAAAGTCCAGATCCTACTACAAAAGCCTATACTCAACAAAACTGGAAAATCTGGATGAAACGGACAATTTTCTAGACAGATACCAGGTACCAAAACTAAATCAGTATCTGATAAACCATGTCAACAGTCCCATAACCCCTAAAGAAATAAAAAAAAAAAGCAGCCATTAATAATCTCTAAGCCACAAAAAGTCCAGGACCAGATGGGTTTGGTGCAGAGTTCTATCAGACCTTCAAAGAAGACCTAATACTAATGATCCTCAAACTATTCCCCAAAATAGAAACAGAAGGTACTCTACCCAATTCATTCTATAAAACCACAATTACTCTGATACATAATCCATATAAAGACCCAACAAAGAAAGAGAACTTCAGACCAATTTCTGTTATGAGCACTGATGCAAAAATACTCAGTAAAATTCTCACAAACAGAATCAAAGAAAACATCAAAACAATCATCCATTGTGATCAAGAAATATTCACCCCAGGGATGCAGATAATTCGACATACGGAATCTATCAGTGTAACCCACTACATAAACAAAGTCAAAGGAAAAAAAAACCCATATGAACATCTCATTAGATGCTGGGAAAGCATTTGACAAAATCCAACACCCCTTCATGATAAAAGTCTTGGAAAGATCAGGAATTCAAGGCCCATACTTAAACATAGGAAAAGCAATATACAGCAAATGAGTAGTCAACATCAAACTAAATGGAGAGAATCTTGAAGCAATCCTACTAAAACCAGAGAGTAGACAAGGCTGCCCACTCTCTTCCTATTCAATATTGTACTTGAAGTCTTAGCCAGAGCAATTAGACAACAAAAAGAGGTCAAAGTGATACAAATTGGAAACAAAGAAGTCAAAATATCACTATTTGCAGATGATATGATAGTATACTTAAAAGACCGAAAAATTCCACCAGAGAGCTCCTAAACCTGATAAACAACTTCAGCAAAGTAGCTGGATATAAAATTAAATAAAACCTATCAGTGGCCATCCTCTACTCAAAGGGTAAACAGGCTGTGAAATAAATTAGTCAAACAACAACCTTCACAATAGCCACAAATAATATTATATACCTTGGTGTGACTCTAACTAAGCAAGTGAAAGATCTGTTTGACAACTTCATGTCTCTGAAGAAAGAAATTGAAGATCTTAGAAGATAGAAAGATCTCCCATGCTCATGGATTGGCAGGATTAATATAGCAAAAATGGCAGTCTTGCCTCAAGCATTCTACAGGTGCAATGCAATCCCCATCTAAATTCCAACTCAATTCTTCACAGATGTAGAAAGAGCAATTTGAAAATTCATGTGGAATAACAAAAAACCTAGGATAGCAAAAACTATTCTCAACGATAAAGGAACCTCTGGTGGAATCATCATCCCTGACCTCAAGCTGTACTACAGAGCAATTGTGATAAAAAAATAAACTGCATGGTATTGGTATAGTGACATGTGGGGCAATGGGCAATTCTGACAGCCAGAGTCCAGTAGAGCAAAACCACCTTGGAACCCTGGAGACCCACTGAGCATCTGCTCACAGGGAAGGCAGATGGTGAATTGCTCCTGAGACTAAAGGCTCAGATTTCAACCCAACCCCCCACAACGACCCCAGCAGGAGAGATGTGTAGTATTAGTCAAGCCCTCTTACATGCAAATAAAGATTTTCTGCCCAAACCAATGAGAGATATCTGCTGCCGAAATCTGAATGATCCCCTCAAACTATATATATGTATGGTATCCAGGGAAGTAAAGCATATGAAAGATCTACTCTGTGGTCTGAGTCTTTTGTTCTAGAGCTGTAACACTTGGGAAGAGGTCTGCTCTCCCAAAACGTGGCCTGAAGCTGCGCTGCACTCCTCGCAGGCTAGATGGCCTGATGGCCCAGCCTAACCCGACTCAGTGCAGGGCAGCATGGAGAAAGACATCTTGAAAGACATCTTGAAAGACAGGGCAGAGACTCCTCGTCCGCACTCGCTGGATTCTATGCACAAGGGCTCCCCCAACCAAGCCGGGCCAGAGATCTCCTTGGGAAACCGCGGACAATAAGACCCACAGTGACAGGCATGTAGATTAAGGGAATAGAAATGAAGACCCAGAAAAGAACCCTCACACCTATGGTCACTTGATCTTTGACAAAGTAGCTAAAACTATCCAGTTGTGGGGGCAACATAATTTTCAACAAATAGTGCTGGCTCAACTGGCAGTTAGCATGTAGAAGAATGGAAATCAATCCACTCTTATCTCCTTGTACAAAGCTCAGTTCCAAGTGGATCAAGGACCTCCACATAAAACCAGATACACTGAAACTAATAGGAAAGAATGTGGGGAAGAGCCTAGAGCACATGTTAGCAGTCATTCATTTGTCTCCCTAATTTGGTAATTGGAGAAATGGGTCCAATATTGTACAATCCATATACACTTTCTGCTTGTTCGTGACAGTGTCTTGCTGTATACCACATAACGGTCTTGAAATCATGCTTCTATCTCAGCCTCTCTATTAGTAGGATTGTTTATTTGATGTTTTTACACTATACTATGGTTTTCAGAACAGCTTACATATTTCAAAAGTATTTATATACCCAAAAGAAATGTAGACAATTAAATTGGGAGGGGCTTGTAAGAGAACAAGAAAGAGTGAGACAGAATGCTTTGCTTGACGTTTGTTAACTATTGTATCAAGTTTGAAGAAGAGGACTTTATAAGTTACTCTTTCTCTGAGATGAGTGCTTTTCCAAATTATCACAGCTAATGAACCAGATTCTTACCTTCACCTAATGTCTGTGCCACCCTCCAAGCAAAACCATTGTTCACTGAAACAATTGGTGAATGTCTTCATGGATAGACCATCTTAATACACACACCATTTCTTAAATGAATATAACCTGTTATCTGTAGGTTGAGAATGATGACAATCACTCAAGTCAAATAGTTTTGATGATAGCAGGAAATCTGTATCCAAAAATTGTGCCTAAAATTCTTTCCTTGGCGCAGCAGAACTGTCAACTCTTAGCTACAATGGAGATAAAATCCTTTGGTGATGTGAGGGTCATTGAAGTACATACAGCCTTATTACAATGAAGTCCAATGTCTAAAAATTGTTCTTATTTTGAGATTGTGCCATAGTAAGAGCCAAGATTTTAAGCTCTACTAAAAACAAAACAAACAAACAAACAAAGACTTTATTTATTTTCATTTAAAAATAATAATAGTGATGTATGATTTTAAATATACAGTTAGCAAGTTTGGAGTCTTTTAAAAGTTATATTGAGAGAAATGTGTGTATTTTCAGTATTGTTATAGACAAGCATCTATGTAAGACTGTTTAAGTGATTGTTGTTTCATTTCAAACAATTTTTATGATACTCATTTTTATTTTTGCAATATTTTGTATATTTTAAAGAAAATGACAAAAAATAAAACAAAAGTTGTTGCAGGTATTGAAGTGGGAGTTTCTGGGAGGAGTTGAGGTACAGAAGGGAAACAAGTATGTGATGTAACTCTATTTACTTAAAATATGTTTTTAAATGTTAAATTCATATAAACTGAAATAATGTATCTTTTCTCATCATAATGCAATAAAACTTAAATCAACAAAACTAATTACTTAAAAAAAGATTATATTTGGGGTTGTTTCAAGTTTGAATGTAGCCAGATGATCAACTTTGCCAATGAGTCCTGAGTAGAAGTACCAAGTTTGGCTCCTGTTCCCAGCATTCAACTGTACTGAGAGGGTAAATAGTGCTTTCCTTTCTAGAATAGTGAATAGTGAAAATTTCAGACTGTATTTAGTTTTTTGTCATTTTAAATTTATTAATGACTATAGTGAGAAAAATCTCTATAAATTTGTGATATACATGTAGTGTGAAAGATGAATAGGCCTTTGCTACAGTGAGCTTAGATTCCTGCACCAAAACTTAGGTGTCTAAGACTGTTGTAGACACCCAAGTAATACCTAATACAATCCAAGGACATGAAGAATCATTTATTCATTATTTACTCCATTATTATGAACCACCTGATACTGTGTTAGGCTTCATTTTTGTAACCCTATGTAATAGGATTAGTCTTCTCTTTCTGGTCACAGAAAGGACAAGGAGAGACATATATGCAAACATATAAATAAAACTTGGCAAGAAAAGAAATAAATATCCTGTAAACAATATGCTATGGAAAAATTATCTATCCAAGTATTTTAGCAGGGATAAAAGGCATCTTCTTAGAGAATGTGATATTTAATTTATGTCTTGAAAGACATTTTTTTGGTTTTTTGTTTGTTTTGTTGTTACTGTTTTTAGCTAGAAATAACTAAGCCAGGTGTTAGTGGCACATGCTTTTAATACCCTCAATTGAGAGGCAGAGGCAAAAGCAGAGGCAGAGGCAGAGGCAGAGGTAGAGGAACGTGGATCTACAGAGTTTGAGGCAAGCCTGATCTACAGAGTGAGTTCTTTGATATCCAGAGTTATATAGAAAATCTCTGTTTCAAAAAAAAAAGAAAGAAAAAGAAAGAAGGAAGGAAGGAAGGAAGGAAGGAAAGAAGGAAGGAAGGAAGGAAGGAAGGAAGAAAGAAAGAAAGAAAGAAA
>JADRCC010148955.1:0-17721 GCA_019843855.1 Hylomyscus alleni
TCTCCTAAAGAAAAGTAAACAGCATATCTAATCATGCAGAATCTGCCTTTAAACATATATAGTTATGAGTTATAATACTCTTTGCAGCTTTTTAAACTACAAGAAGTAGTCAATGTTATAGGACTCTATATTATTTGTAAGTAGACTTTAACAGTTGGTTTACAGAGAGTTTGGGGTATTGAATTGACATTTTGAAACACCAGTCCAAGGCTGTATGGTTAGCTGTCCCCTTCTTCTGACTTCATACCTCTGTGATAAACATAATCATAATTGTCATGGTACTATTCACTGTGATGCCTTAAAATAATTTTGCTAGTTGTTCTTTACTTAAACATGGAAAGTTAAATAGAATTTAACCATCTTCTAACCATCTTCTTTTGCATTTCAGGATTCTCACATAAAATAATCTCATCATTTCAATCGTCATCAATTTCTCCCTTGAATTATATAAGTTCCCCAGACTTTGAAATCCAAAACCAATCATTACTTGCATAGACATTGTCATTTTTCTCTGTCATCACATTAGAAATTCAAAACTGTAAAAAGTTTACATATTCCTTTTAAATGAGGGCCAAAATGGAAGGCATGTGCTCTAATTTACACACTAGTCAGCAAACTGCAGAAAGCACTACTTTTCTTTGAAACATTTGCAAGCAGACATATAAAAGGCCAACTGTGAGAGCTGATTTTTCTTTTCTCCACAAAAATATAGTAGAATCCAAGTGAACTTTAAAAAAAAAAGCCTTCTCTTTAATGTGATATGCTCTGTACAATGATTGTGATAATGTTGCTATTAATTCCAAACACATTGAGAACTCTCTTAAAGCAATGCTGACAATTCAAGTTAATAAATCATGCATAGTTCCAATTTTTAGAAAACACTTTATTACATTATAATTACAGAACTATCTCATGCCCCCAAAACTGAGAAATGTTCTTTTAATTCCTCCTTTCAGTGGTCCCTTCCTCTTCCTTTATCTACACAAATTCATGTTCTCAGGACTACCACTTCCTTTTCTTGCCTGCACACCAAATGTCTATGCTCTGTTAATTTCAGACCTAAAATACCAGTGAATTATCAACCTGAGAATCTGAAGGGTCTGTTGTATTTGTATCATCTATATGAACACTTAAAATAGTATCCATAACTTTCAGAAAAAAATAAGTTCACATATTTTTCCCATGTTTATTGACAATGTGATAATACTTCTCTGTTTCTAGTGTAATTGTGGAGTTATGATATCTGAAAACCATTGAGATTTTATTAGTGACAGATAGTAATGTGACATATAGAAATTTTTAAAAGGAGAATTTTTAAAAAGAAAACCTACATTTTCTAAAATGTGGCTCAGTTTCATAACTTTCTATTCATGAGATTTGCATGGCTTATATCAAGCCACAAAATTGATTTTGAAATAATGAAATACTGTGCTTCTTCTCATCAAGACTATACAGATGATTGCATTAATAGGACAATGTATTTATCACAGAAGACTCTATCCAGAATCATGCTAATCGTCAACTTATGGATTTTTCGAAGAGCACAAGAAAATTGTGTTAAAATGATCTATATTTCCTTTGCTTATCTTCAGTTTGTGTCTTCAGCATTCAGCTCAAACTTAGTATTTACCTAATACATATAAAAATATAAGCAGAGGGAATGGTATAAGCATATGCCATACATACTTAACTGTTAATACTGAGACATATTTAACCTCTCTGCTGTTACATTTATTCATTTGTATTTGTAATTTCCACATTTATTGTCACTTGTATTGGAAAAGTAAGATGAGATGTTCTTTGTAAAAATACATAGCAAACTGCTAACCTAGAAAACGATCGACATCTATAAACATCCAAGAGGTGGATTTTTATGCCCTTCATTCACTAGCAAAAGTGCAGCACTAAAATTCATTCACAAGTTGTTGTAACTTTTGTGTCATTTTGTCTGTGTTTTATGTTTTAGAAAGACTTGAAATCTTTACTCAATTCAGAGATAAAATTATTCCATGGAAGACATTTACTTTTCGGTAAATATTAATATATATCTTGCACCTCAGTATTACTCTATTTACAGAAGACAAATTTAAATACATGCATTCAATTTATATTTAGATGGAAACATCTGTTAAGAACTTGAACTTGATCTGGGACTTGTAACTAATAGAACGCCATAAATTTTAAATTGGAAGCACATGGATCCTATTTTTCTTTCTACTTCCACATTTTTTCACATTATGTCTCCATCATCTGTGGAAACCACAACCATCACACAATAAAACTTATTTCTGCTATTTCCAATATTCAATTAAAGAAATTGTTTGCCTGACAATTCCTGCCTTTGGACTAGGTCACAGAACATTAGGTAAAGAGAATCCTAACTGAAGAATTATCTTGTTTTAGCTAACCATTGAGGAACCACTCTCCCTGCTCATGAGACGAGAACGGGTAACAGAGCTTCCATGGCGAGATAGTTGGTCACGAAACTCTGAAGCCATGAAATAATACAGAATTGGGTCCAAAAGACAGCAGAGACTTGCAAGGCACAGGGAAAAAGGATGGAAATACAGGGTACTTTTCACAATGGGACAACTGGTAATTATGCTTTCCTTTACCATGGTGTAAAAAATGAAGTTAATGTGATAAGGAGTGAAGCAGGTAACGAAGACTGCAGCACACATGAAAACCATCCGCAATGCTTTTTTCTTCTCACTAATCCCTTGAAAAGCAATTGGTGGGTGTTTCAAGGATACAGTTGTTTTCCAGGTACAACACGCGATGGTGATCACTGGAATCACAAATCCAGCAAGCTCAGCAATTGTAATCATGGTGACCAGAACCACTGCATTCATCTGTTTGTACCCGAGATCAGCAAAGCAAGATTCTGTGTTATTGGCTAAGCCAGCACTTCTCAGGATGGGAAATGGCAAACAGGCAGTCCCCACAACAATCCAGATGATAGTACTGATGCCCACGTCGTACCTACGCTTCCAGTTTCTGGCTCTGAATGGCTTGAGGAGAAAGAGGCACCTCTGAAGGCTAATGCATGTCAAGAAAAAAATGCTGGCATACATGTTGAGATATTTTAGATAGAAGCACAGCAGGCAAAGGGCCCTCTGGAATGGCCAGTGATGATTGATATAATAGTAAATCCGAAGAGGTAAGGACAGGACATGAGCAAGGTCCGCCACTGAGAGGTTGATCATGAAGATGATGGCCTTGTTCTTCTTGCTGATGAAGCGACACAGAATCCACAGGGCTGCACTGTTAGCCAGGAGACCCGGAATGAATATGAAGATATAGGTGGTTGCATACAGAGAGTACTGAAATGTCAAAGTGGCATTGCAATTACTCTCAGCAGTGCTGGTACTGTTGCTGCCCATCTTGAATATCTCAGTATGTTCATCAAGGAAAACTGTGGAATTATGGCTCCTGTCAGAAAAAAAAACACAAAGTTAAAAGGCACAATGGTTAACTAATACTTTAGTGAATATCTAGGGCTCTCTTTTACAATGAGATATAGACTATTCAAATTAGAGTAAATACACATATCAATAAGTAGAGGTGCAAAAAAGATGCATTTTTGACCCAATATTGCATAGTAAATCAGTTAAGAAATGATGGAAGTGTGCCCCGGCGTATTTCTTGTATTCTTCTTGTCATATCAAAAACATCGTGGCATTTAAATAAATTCCTCAAACTTGCTTTTCCAGGATTATAAAATGTCCTAAGTTTGCATCTGGCTGACTTGGGGAATGGTCAATATGGGAATATGACCTTTTCATATTTTATCATAACAGCTCACTCCTCGAGTCCTCTTGAAGTCCTGAGCTTGTGTCCCATTCTCGGTTTACATGAAACACTTCAATAATATAAAATTTCACATCCTGAACTATGAATACTTCCTTCTTGTAATTTTGGAAGCATACTGCTTATGTGTCCCTCTCTGAAGAACCCTACACCATTATACATGTTATTGTGTATACATATAAATATAAAATTTAAATGAAATGTTCCTATTCAGGCTGACAATTCTCCCCCAAGGGACACACCATCTACCAAAACCACACTTCCAGGCATGACAAGACTCTTTTGAATTGCTGCTTGGTGATATTCAATAGATTCCCAAAACCATATAGCCTATTGCTGTTTCCCTTGCCTAACATAGGTGCAAGGTAAGTCCATATTGCCGAAGACACCATGCACTTTGGACACAGGTCCCAGAGAACTTGAGCTTTATCTGAAAGCCTCCTCCTTCAAAACTAGCATTCGTGGTACCAGAAGGCACCATAGAAGTTTCCAAAGGAAGAGAGCAACTGAGAACTATGATACTTGTGACTCACATAAACAACCAGCATGACATAATAATCCCAAGGGTACAATCAATACTAGAATGCACACCTTGGTATTAATTTGGACATAAGGTCTACCCACTCAATAAGAGGGAAATTGTACCTGGTACTGGAAACAAATCAACTACCCCAGGATAGTGAAGTCACGAATTTTGGAGGAGAAACTACAGCAGACATTTCACTAAACTAGTGTCATCCCTAACAACATTTTAAATATTTGTCCTGCCTACAGATAAGTGTATCCCTCACCCCTCATCAAGGAAAACTCTCTTTGCAATAAAGAGACCCATCTTCAGTACAACTCCTTCATCTAAGGTTCAGGGATCATTGAGAAAGAGCGAGTAGAAAGACTGCAAGAGCCATAGGAACAGAAAGTTTGCTGTGAAATTGTTTTTCTAGAAACAATAAAGAATTTATACCCATGAAGCCTTATTAAAATGACTGCCTAAACATGAGCTGAACAGGGACAACACATATAGACATGTTAATGGGGAAGGGGAAAATTCATGAGGCTGTAGCCCTACATAACCTTTGATGCCCACCACCAAAACAAAACAAACAAACAAAAGAAAACTATAGGCATTAATGAGTGAAGAAATATGGTTTCTCTAGGGAAGAACAGACTAATTGGTTATCCAGTATCAAATGGTTAGTCCTGAAAACATATGCATACAATTGTCATTATATGGACTGAGCAGGTTATATTTATGTATTTAGAAGCACACAACAACAACAATATCAAAAAGACCATGAATTTTATAGAAAGTAAGATGGATACTTTGAAGGGGTTGGAGGAAGGAAAGGGAAAAGGGAAAAATTATATAATTATATTCTCAAAAATATTTAACAATTTTAAAAGAATCTTATACTGGTGCAATGTCAGCAGAGGACACATTATCTAACAGTCACAGTGAATATTGTTCTAATACCAGTAAAACAGGCTGTCCAAACTACTTTTTTAGAACAAGTAATAATTATAAGAACAAAACTTTTAGAGATTTTATATCATATGACAATTCATTGTTGTTTTAGTCATGTATTATGTTGAGGTATCAAAAATGTAAACTAATCTGTTAGGGCTTCTCAAGTTCTGCACAGAGTTGTAGAGGTTACCTGCAGAAGACAATGGGAAGTAACAGCAGAATTATCATCTTATTTTAACTACCTTATAAAATCTCAGATTAGAAAGGCCCTTTGAAAATCACCTATTGTGCCTATACATAATACAGGAAAAAGAAGCTAGGACTAAAGATAGATTGATAAATTAAAGATCTTAGAACTCAAGTGGGAGATGTTTTAATCTCTATAGATATTCTTCTCAATCTTCATCTCCTTCCCCACAACAATTTGCACAAGCACCCCTTTTATGAGACTGCAAGGATAATTATTTTATTCAAAGCTTCAAGGGGAAGAAAAAAGAAATAAGGAAGGGGAAGAAAAAAGAAATAAGGACAGTAAGAAGAAAGGAAGAGAGGAAGGAAAGAAGGAAGGAATGAAGGAAGGAAGGAAGGAATGGAGGAAGGAAGGAAGGAAAGAAGGAAGGAAGGAAGGAAGGAAGGAAGGAAGGAAGGAAGGAAGGAAGCAAGCAAGCAAGCAAGCAAGCAAGCAAGCAAGCATGCCTCAAATTTGTTTCTGATGTGAAGTGGCTTCTTATATTTTTACTTCTATTCTGTTGTCTGTTGAATATATTTACTACAATGGAATATTGTAGTTTTAAGTTCCCTTTCTTTTGTGGATGAATGGTATCTGATATCATTTTTAGTCCCATTGCAACAAACAGAGATGGAATAGCATAACGAAATTCCAAGTGACAATTTCACAGAAAGAAAAGAACTCAAGTACTTTCACTTTGCCTACTCTTTTCTTTCATATGTAAATCTACTTGACCTATCATTGGTGGTATTTCATAAAGAGTAATGTAGTCATCCTGTGTGTTTTGGGGCGGCTTTGAATAGAGAGGTACACAAAGGTGAAAGGAAGGAAATCATATATATACATTTTTTTTTTTTTGGTTTTTCGAGACAGGGTTTCTCTGTATAGCCCTGGCTGTCCTGGAACTCACTCTGTAGACCAGGCTGGCCTCGAACTCAGAAATCCACCTGCCTCTGCCTCCCAAGTGCTGGGATTAAAGGCGTGCACCACCACCGCCTGGCTGGAAATCATATTTTAACCATGAAGACTGTAGACCAGGATCACCAAAAGAGGTATCCAAATGTTTTATATAATTTACTAGTATAAATTATTGTCTATTGTTATTACAAATTATAATAATTAATATATATTATTAAAGAACATAGATGGAGAGACTAATGTTTAGAGAGATTTAGTGAAGTTGGAAGTTAGTGTTCTACTGTGAAGAGACACCAATTACCAAGGCCACTCTTGCTAAACAATTATTTAACAGGAAGTTTGATTACAACTTTAGAGGATTTTACATGCTCATCATAGTGGGAAATAAACAAACATAGAGCAGAAGCAGTAGCTGGGAGTCTTATGTCCTGATCTATAGTCAGCAGAAAGAGAGTGAGAGAGACAGACAGAGACAAAGAGACAGAGACAGATACTGACCCTTGCATAGGCTTTTGAAATCTTGGTGCTCAATCCCAGTCACATAACACCTCCGACAAGGTCACACCTACTTCAACAGCTATACTTCCTCATCCTTCTCAAAACCTTCCTGTCTTGGTGACTAAGGGAGTGTCATTCAAATCACCATAGAGGTAAAAACAAAGCATACTCTTTTGTAGGGTTGTTCCAAGTCTTAAAGTATTTTGTTACTTGCCACTCTGCAACTAGGTGTGACTTTAAAATGTAGTTATCTTATCTACCATTTTCACAGAATCAAAAGGAAATGCCCCTGGTTGGCTCATGTGTTAAATTTTATGTCCTCAACTTGTGGTCCTCTGGAAATCTTAGGAGGAACAGCCTAACTTAATGATGTGGGTCACTGGTGACAAGTTCTGTCTCTGTTTTCTGTCCGCCATGGAGAAAGCCATGGTGAACTGAGTAAAAATGAATTCTTCCCAACAACCACAATGATTTTAATGTTGACATTACTTCTGCTGTCATTTGTTGTTACCAGTGCAGAGGCTGCCAAGAGAGCAAAGGGAGCTACAGCAATCTACAATTTCAAGAACTAAGAACACCTCAAGCCCAATCGAATCCCACTTCCACTTTTGAACTTAACAAACATGGGTATTTGTTGGTTTTGGGTTTTTTTTTCCTTGCTTTACCAGTGCAGACAGTTTCACTTGTTAGCAGAGCATCTCACTCTTGAGTTAAGTAGTAGAGCACACTTTGGCCAAAACAGAAAACACAAGGCCAGTTTGCACCTTTTTTTATTATGGGTTTGTGTGCCTCTGAATCTGTCACATATATTACTTGGAAATTCACAATTAGTCACAAATTTCTCATGACCTGGTTACCAAAACTCTTCTCTTCTCCAAACAGAAGAGGAAATAGTAAGAGGTTTCCCTTATCCCCTTGGTAAAAATTAAGTGTAAAATCCCCATGCTGGGTAGAGATAGGGAATTTATTCTTGATTCAACAGAAATATAACACCTTAGAGCAGGAATAGCTTGCTTGCTCTGAAGAATTTGTGTCATCCTGCAATTTAAGAAATAAAATTTAAGAAATAAAAGCAATCTAAAAATCTACTAAGACAAAAATATCCAGCACGTCCCCTTATTTTTTCTGTTTTGGGAACTGTTCTCTATCACTGGTCTTTCTCTAGCTTTGTCTGTGCTGCTTTTGCCCCGTCTCTCCTTTTCCCTTGCTCTCTCAATTTCTGGATAGCTTCCTTTACTTACTTTACCAACATTGCTCTCCTTTAACCCAGACATATTTTTGGTTCCTGTCTCATGAAGAGATGTGAAATTCATGATTCATTCCTGAGTGTATGCTTCCCTTTTCTGCCTCTGTTGATCCCTCTATTCAGAATGGCCTCATTCCATGTCTTTATACGTCTAGCTACTCTTCTTCTTGGTTTGGAGTTCTGAGAAGCTTTACAGTTTGAGCTTTCAAGTGAATTCTATTTATCATTACGTGTTCTTTATTCTAAATCTTTATAGCATCAGCATTTGAAATGTACAGGCCCACTTAATCCTTGGTTCACCACAGTGTTCATCCTCTTGTTAACTTCATTGGTACCATAAAAGAGTGTTTAATCCATCGTCATATGGCTATCAAGCATTCAAAGAAATTTTGTATGTAAGTGGTTCAAAGCTCTAAACTCAAAGCATTTTGCAAAAATGAAAATCTTGAGTTTATGAAGTTATAGAACACTACACTTTAGTTATCTGTTGCTTCCAAAAAAAAAACCTGTCTTCTCATTTGGATTATTAGACTCCTCAGAACTTACCTACCCTTTACTACTTAGGAAAGTAAGGTTTGTAGAGGCTTAAAAATATAGTCCTTGAAATAAGATTCTCATGGCTTTTTATACTTTAAAAACTATAAATGTATCACAGATATGTATACTTGCTTCATTTTATTAGCAAATGTTTTCTTATCTGCTTTGGGACTCAAAATGGCAATGTAAAGACTGAATCTATACATCTCAAAGCTCTTTACACTTAGAAAGCAAGTTTAAAAAGGAAATGTCTCTTTGTATTTACCTTCCCCCCCACCATGGACTTTTGAGGCAGAATCCAATCCAATGGGATCTGGGGTGAATTTTGTGGAAAACAATGAATTTTCACAAATATTATCCCTCTGAAGTTCACTAGAGGAATTTTTTAGAGAAATCACTGAAAAAAATCTCTAAAATATCTATAAAAATCAATATAGCATGTGAACTGAGGTAAAGGGCATGGGAAATAAGGAATCTTTATACCTGTGAGGTAAGTAGAACAGATACCACAGGTTTTGTTAGCAAGATGATATATTCATGAAAAAATTAGGGTCTTGTTCAAAGCCACAGAATTATTTTACATTAGTACTCAAATCAATAGTCTGGTAAGTAGGCCTCCTTACTGGCCTTTGTGCCATATTCTCTTGCTTCTATGAAATTCTAGGATATAAAGTATCTCAACTGAGTGAAGATGGCAGTTGAGGTGAGATGTTTCTACTCTCAAATTGGTTTCTACAGGGACAAGGTTAGGGAGAAAAATTAAGGTTTTGTCTGGGGAAAAAAATTAAAGTCAAGCCTACTTTGCCTGAATTGTTGACTATTCTATTTCTACTGTAGCAATCGTTCAAAACTGAAATCTAGTTGCACTTTTTCATTAAAGGCTTCCACAGCATGCCAGTACAAACTAACTGTTATTAATTGCTATTAATGACATTCCTCTGGGACTTAATTTGCAATTTAATCTAGCAAGCAGATACTTCATGTGTATATGATATATGCTAACTACTGAGGATAGGTGAGTTGAATAACAAATTCTGGAGAAGAATTTACTTGGCTGATGTTCTCAAGAAGTTTACATCAGTGGACTGAAGAGACAGCTGAACAGATAAGATCACTTGTTTTTGCAGACATCCTGAGTTTGATTCTCAGTACCCACGTGTAGGCTAACAGTCATACAGTACTTCAGTTCCAGGAGATCTAATGTCCTCTTTTGCATGTACATGTGATATACAAATAAACAGGCATATAAAATTTAAAATAATAAGTCTTTTAGAAAGAACCTTGTATTCATATATGAGAGAATGTAAGAGTAATTCAAGATAATAAAATTTAAAAACATGCCATGAAAGATGTGGTAAAGATATTTCTGTAGAAATAGAAGTCTTTGCAATCCTCTACTATACACAGGCTGCCAGAACAATCAGTCCCACCATGTATAGTCCTTGGTTGGTGGTTGAGTCCCTGGGAGCTCTGAGGGTACTAGTTAGTTCATATTGTTGTTCATCCTAAGGGGCTACAAACCCTTCAACTCCTTTGGTCCTTTCTCTAACTCCTTCATTGGGGACCCTGTACTCAGTTCAATGGATGGCTGTGAGCCTCTACTTCTGTATTAGACAGGTACTGTCAGAGCCTCTCAGGAGACAGCTATATCAGGCTGGAGTGCCCTTCCTTCAGTCTCTGCTCCATAGTTAGTCTCTGCAACTCCTTTCATGGGTATTTTGTTATAGTAGAGGACTGCAAAGTCAATCATCAATGGGAGGAGAGGGCCTTGACCGTGTGAGGGTTCTGTGCCCCAGTGTAGGGGAATGCCAGGGTCAATAAGTGGGAGAGGGTGGGGTGGCCAGCATGGGGACGGGGAAGGCAACAGGGGTTTGTTCTTGTTGTTGTTGTTGTTTGTTTGTTTTTTGGAGGGGAAACTGGGAAAGGAGAAATAATATGACATGCAAATGAAGAAAATAGCTAATAAAAAAAGAGAAACAACAATAAAAAAACTAAAAAAAAAAATAGAAAAGAAAAAAGAAGTACTAATATACATTAAACAATTATCAGTACCAATAAATAAATAAATAAATAGAAGTCTTGCATAGAAAAGGTCAGAAATTGAAACTTTAAAGAATTTCAACAATCAGTTTTGAGTGTAAGCAGAATATAGGAGAAGAAACTTTCAAAATTCCCATGGTATTAGAATGGGATAATAGTCATTCTACAAAAGCTGTTGAATAGGATTAGATCATAAAAGTATGAATTAAGAGAAGCTAGTTTAAAGGAAAGATGATTAAGGCAGATGGTACCATATTATAAAAAGTTTCTAAAGCATTTGAGGGAACGATAGAATCCTTTAAACGATTCTGATGAGAGCTCTAATGGAACTATACTTAAAGTTCAGAATGATTCCTTTGGCAACATTGTAGAAATTAGTGTTAAAAGACAGAACACAGAAAATCCAAGTCATTTTGGTATAGGTAGGTTGTTTAACAGTTCAGCCTTGCCGGGTGGTGGTGGTGCACACCTTTATTCCCAGCACTTGGGAGGCAGAGGCAGGCGGATTTCTGAGTTCGAGGCCAGCCTGGTCTACAGAGTGAGTTCCAGGACAGCCAGGGCTACACGGAAAAACCCTGTCTCGAAAAACAAAACTAAACAAAACAAAACCAAAACAAAACAAAACAAAAACCAGTTCAGTCTTGCCAAAAATGTGTGGAACATGCTATATTCAGTACCCAGACCACAAAAGACTAAGTCAACAATTGTTCCTCCTGACTACTAAAGCAGTTGAAGTGAGAAAGAATAAGCTCTAAAGTTGATAAAACATGAAACATAATTTCAAGAATAAGTCAGATAAGACACTGGTTAGTCCCTGAAAGTCAAAGACAATTTTATTATAAAATGATATAAAATTTACCTCCTTCTTAAGCTGGTGCTTTTGAAATTTGCACCCTCTGTCAAGATTCAAGATTCATCCATTTCTGTCTTTTCCATGAACATTTCTTTCCAAAATCAACGCTAAACTCTACTCTAAAATGTAACATGCTAGCTGGTCCAAGACATATCAGATGTATATATACTCTCCATGATAAAATCCTTTCTCTCAGAAGTCAATAGTTATCTCCTGTCTCAAGGGCCCACTTCAGCCCTTATTTTTCTCCAGCATTGGAGAACTGTACTTTAGCTTCCCTCTTCTTCCAATTCTTACTATATTTGCAGATTTCTTTAAGAAAATGTACTCTTTATAGTAAGATTTTATATCTTAGAATGGCATATATCTATATTAAACAAAGATCTAGATAGGGCATAGGAACTTTTGCAAGCAAGAGTATATAGCGTAGGTGTATGTTAGCAAACAAGAAAGTCTGTCACATGAGCTACTTTCCCAGTCAAAAGCCATAATCTTTCACTCTCCTTCTCTTGAAATAAATGAGGTTAAACTCCACGAAATCAGGACATGTAAGAAATTAAAAGTTTTCTACTCCAGTTTTCTATTCCAGTTTTCTATTTCCAGCAGGAATCTTATATGCTTAAGTAGAATTTCATCATTTAGCACTATATTTTTGTAGAAATAAATTTTGCATCAAAATATGGATTTATATCAGGCTTTGGAGTTTTATTCACTAATGCTGAGGCCAAGATTTTAATAAGTACCAAAAAGGAGCTCCCCTCCCTAAATAACCCTATTAATATTCAGTTTTCACAGAGACAACTCAAACATATCTATATGAAAATGATATGAGATTTGTCCTTAACTCATAGTAAAATACTAAATCCAAGTCCCTGTGTTTCCTATAAGTTACCTGATGATACTCTTATCAATAATTTTTGTAGGAATAAGAGTTTTATTATTATACCTTTAACAGATCAGGAAATTGACTCTCAGCAGAACTAATTTTATTTCTCCAAGTCTGACAAGTATTGCAATTTGATTTGTAATAATATTTCTTCATAAAACTAGAAAAAGCTGAAATTCTCTCTTTCTAAACAAGTTTTTGCATGGAAGAAAAATATTTTAAGATGCTTTATACAGAATATACTCTCCTTAAAGATAAAGATGCTGCACTTCTTGGATATAGTTCTAGTACTTTTATCTATATTTGCTACACATATATGACAGGTAACTGCCCACCAGATCTCAGGGTAGTCCCACCAGGTGTCAGGGGAGTGCCATATCCAAATCAAGGATTTTTTTTTATGAAGTTTTGCCTGTGGGCTCAAATCACAGTAGATTGCAGATAGAAATTTTGGTACATTTTGATTTTGGCTTTGATAGAAGGAGTGCTGAGTTGAGCAAGACTTGTAGGAAAGGGAAGACTGAAGACAGGAGAATTTTTTTGAAAAAATACTACACTTGGATCAATTAGACTTTGATTCTACTAATCAAATATCAATTCTCTACATTGCTGTAATAAGCCTAATTTTTTTCATTTCCTTATTATTAAAATAAGAAAATTAAACTCAATGGTCTTTAACTCTGTTCTAGCTCTAACTTAACTCTGTCTACTATGGGCACTACCCCTAACACTACTACACTGCCAGATCCTGATGTAGCCACTACCCCTGATGAGCAAATATACTTAGAGCATTATAGATATGTGTATTTAATTATCAAAAATCATTGTTAAGAGATAATTACAAATGACAGTATTGGTGAATCGTTTAATTGAAATGTGAGGATACTAACACTCCGGTAAGTAATCCCATTTTCCCAAAACTATTAAGCAATGTACTCAGTATGGAAAGTCAGTTCTGGGATTAAGCTCTATTCATTCCCTAAGTACCAGCTCTATGGCTCTCAGCTCTCCTCTTCTTAACTTCTTGTCATTAAGAAAGCAGCACAATTTAGCAAACCTGTATATCAATATTACTTCGATTTTCCTTGATAATAGGGGTAGCCTATGGGCTTTTTATCTTAGTAACCGTAGTGTATGTTGTCACCAAGGGGCATGTGGACAAAAGCAACATCACTCTTCTAATAAAACTGCTGAAAGTACACATGTCCACATTCTCCTTGGTGACAACATACACTACGGTTACAAAGTACCAATGCAATGAATACATTGTTCTGAGTACAGTATTGCTTCCATACAGTAGCAACCCTACATTATTATTTTTGTTTGTTTCTTGAAGGAACTAGTAGCTTTCAAATCTTGATCTGAAGCTCAAGTAAACTTTTGAGATAATTTAATTAAAATACACTATAGAACTGCCCACCCAAACATTGCCCTGATTGTGGAAAATTGTCCATACTGCAGTTTCACAGCAAACATCTCTGTGTTCTTTGTTAGAATCATGGCATGAGCTTCATAGGATGCCAAATCACTTATCTCAAACACAGCCACCAAGTACCACCCCCGAACTTCCCCCAAAACTGTACACATTCACTTGGAGTTCTTTGTTCCTCCACTACTTGGATTTAATACTCCATACAGTTCGAACTGAACAACTTTCTCAATTAGGCTCTAAAAAGATCTGTGTTTGACCAAAGAAGGGAATGGATTCAGCAAAAAAAGACATTTTTAAAAGTAACTGTCCTAATTGTATGGCCTGATAATCAATATAGTTCAGACAATTAGAAACCCTAAGTATATCTGCATATCACCTACCCGTGTACCCTGTATTTTAGTTTTGCAAAAATTCTCTAATTAGTAAATATAACAATGACTCCCTGTATCTATTTAAACAAGCACAACAAAATTATCCCCACCTGAATAATTCTAAGAATCGAGACTATCTTCTTCTAAAAATCAGGGCAAAGTCAGCATCATTGTATGTAGACCAATTCTGTAATTATCCAAGCACACAGTCTGCCATGAAGAACTCCCTAGAGAAGCTGGCTTTTGACTCACCACTGCTAGCTCCACTCTAAAGTGCATGCACTGAAAAGATAAGTGTCTCACACTGGGACTCTGCTATCTAGAAGTGTTGAAGTTAAAACAACAATGACTGTTAAAGAATTAAGGAATACCTCTGAAAAAACTCTGGCAAACAAAAGGGTCATAGGTAGTTTTATACTACTTCTGAAAGGCACAGTCTTCTGTAAGGAAAAAAGAAAATGTGTTTTAAGACTCACTTCCTAGCTATAATTCTGCCACTAATTACCTGAATGTTCTTAAGTGGTTTCATCTCACTGTCTCAGATGATTTGACTGTATCATAAGGGATTTTTATGTGTATAGTCCTTTTAGCTCCAAAATAAATCATCAGACATCCTTCCTTCATGCTAGAGGAAAATAATATTTGTCTCAGTATCTCTGTAAGGTAAGCTTACTATTAAGAGCTCAAACCTAAGTTTTTTGTATGTAACTAGATAAATTACGCACAGCACGTTCAAATCCTCTTTTATTGGCTAAGTATGTCAAATTGTTCCAAATGAGACTAAATACAACTCGTACTTACCTTTTGTGGCATCCACTATTCCCCGTCAACTCTACAGAAATCCCCTTTAGCAAGCAGTGAGATATCACATCCTCCATACTGTTGTTGTAACAGTGGAGGCTTATTACATTATACTTCACTTTGAACCCTGGCTAGATTCAGAGGCAATCACATTTGTTCCCTCTGTAAGTCCTGAGACAAGAAACCAGAGACTACTTTATTCAAAACACTGCCTTCACATCTGCCCCTGCCCTAATCTTCCTGTCTCCACCAATCCTCCCAAACAGAATCAAAAAGTTACAAGTGCTGAGCCAGAACTTACCCTGATGCTGAGCTGGGATAAAGAGTCTTGTATATTTGCAAAGAGATGGGAGTAAAAAAGTACAACTCTGGGCAGCAAGCACATATCCTGCTGATAACTGAAAAAAAAAAGATTGTTGAAAGAGGAAGTAGAGCACATTAATGTCTCACCACAGAAACCTTGCTTGCACAGAACGAAGGTAAGTCCCTTGAGCAGATGACGTTAGTCAAGTGTGATTTCTTCTTTATTTTGTTTGTGCTTACAAACAGCTAATACATCCTTACCTTCTTAACTGTTACCCACCTTATTTCCTTCCACCACAACCCAAATGTTTTTCTTACTAAATACAGTAAATTCAGGGTCAAGATAAGACTTCTAAGCCAAATATAAAGAAAATTTACCTAAGAACTGGAAAGCTGCTGCTCTTTGAATTCTGGGAGACAAAGGCTGAAGAAACTTCAAAATACATCAAAACTAACAATGAGACTATCTCAGTTTAAACTTTCTACTCAATCTAGATCATCCTCATCTCCATCAGTCCATTTCTAGATTCATGTTTTAGTATGTACTTAACTTGTTTTATGTATTTATTGTGCCTTTGCTATACTGAAAACTGCACCATACTGAGAGCAAAGGATATGTATAGATTATTTCTGTATTAAAAACAAAGCATTTTCACAAATGTTTAAATGAAAAGTATGGAAGTGGGTGAATAAATAAATTCTCAAATAATGTACATGTAAGTAAATGAAAAGCCTGATTGATCCCAGATCTGCCAGTGTAATAGGATTCTTCACAATGATTCTTCACAATGTCTATGGGATTATCAGAAATACTCAAGTAAACAACACACACTTAGAAACAACACTTTCAGCTAAATTTCAGAAAATTTCTGAGAAACAAGGCTTACAAAGTAGTACAAACCTCTACAGGCATGTGAAAGAACCACACTCAGAATTTGCAGCCTGCAGCTGCAACGAACTTTCTGGGTAATAACCATAGTAAAGAAGAAAAACATAAATACTTGTGGGTTAAGTCAAAGAGTAGCATTTTGATTCACAGATAAGACTGATGAAAGACTATGTTTTTGTAGGAGGACAAACTGGAACTTCAACAGCTCATTTTGCAACAAATGCATCTTAGAAAACCAGAACTGTTAGAGACCAAAGTGGAGCTAGGCCCAACAATCAAGGATGTCCAATAAAAAGTCACAGGGGCATTGAGGGATGGAAAAGAAATGATTTTAGCATTAGAAACTAAGAGCCTGGGCTGATTGATGATAGGACCATGACTTGTGAGGACTGGCAACGAAATAGGGTATTCTTCCTGGCTGAACTATGTAATGAAACAAACTTGACCTTGCAGTCCTCCTCCTAATTCTGATTGCACAGATTTATCCAGCTCCAATCTGTTGTTAATTTAGTTTTTTGATTTGGCATCCATACTGAAGAGAGACTAAGCTGACAGGCCAACACACATCTCAGTCCATTTGGCAGTTCTTTTCTGTACTATAAATTATTAAATTGGCGTCCTGATGCAAATCTGTCCCTTGCGAATATGAGCACTGTGAGCAAGTTTTCTAGGGTATTATCCCTTGCTGAAAAATATATATATACTTCCAGACCTGTTGAACTTTGAGGCCAAAGTCTGGGATACAAGGATAAAGAAACCCTTTCCTGACAAGTGACCAGTGTCACCACATACCACATTCATTTCACAGACAGCCTCTTAATGTTGTTAGAAGAAAGCTTGACTACTTACCTCACCTCTCTCTTGTATTCAAGTAGCCTTGCCTATCATCATCTCTAACAAGGGGAGGAACAGATCAGAAGTTACTGACCCAATTCAGGCAAAAACAATTTAATTCAGGTAAATATATAGGTCATCTAGAAGGAACAAATCTATAGACAAACAAAAAGAGCTAACTTAAAAAGCATCGCTAACTAGGTACTCAGTCCAGTTGGTGGTCTGTATGTCAATATCCCAGCCATAATAATCTAAATCTAGGGCAGCTGTCCCATTTTTCCCATCAGCCTGGATGCTTCCTTTCTTTTTGCTTACTGCATCATATATATTCCCTACACTGGAAAAAGTTTCCAGTTAGACTTCAAATGTTTTTAGGTGCTCTAAAAGTAACATTCAATAAGTAATAATAGCTATTATTGAGAATATTATTCATTAACATCTACTTTATTTTTAAGGGAATTTATCTGAAATTAGAATCAGGAAATTCTCAATTTTTCTTAAACAACCAGCATGATTTAATTATTATGGCTATAGATGTTCCTCTTTTTCAGAGTTTACTAAAAAACAGAGCCAGTTTCAACTCTACTGATAGCGAAAGAGATTTTTTTT
>JADRCC010148961.1:0-10877 GCA_019843855.1 Hylomyscus alleni
GAGAGAGAGAGAGAGAGAGAGAGAGAGAGAGAGAGAGAGAGGAGTGAGGGACAACACACCGGTGTCTAAAGTGTCCCAGGTGGTCCCACAGACCACAATCAACCACATCACAACATGCTTCTATACAGAAGAGAGTACTGATTCTAGGTTCCTAATTCTTTCCATTGATTACCACACTAATCTTGATCTAATTAATCCAAATGCTCTTAATGATCTCAGTTTTACATCAGTCCTCACTACTGATAGGGACAGATTATGCCAGGTCACATAGTCACACTTGTTCATCTTCCTAAGAATCTCTATCCTTAAGAAAAAGTAATAGTTTCTTCCTGTGATTTTTGTTATAAGAGGTGGAATTAGGTTTGTGTGGGTTTGTTGAAAGGTTACTTTCCTGCTTCTTCTAGGGTGTAGTTTTGCTCCTTATGTTGATGTTTTCCATCTATTATCCTTTGTAGGGCTAGATTTGTAGAAAGATATTGTGTAAATTTGGTTTTGTCATGGAATATCTTGGTTTCTCCATCTATGGTAATTGAGAGTTTTGCTGGGTATAGTAGCCTGGGCTGGCATTTGTGTTCTCTTAGGGTCTGTATTACATCTGCCTAGGATCTTCCAGTTTTCATAGTCTCTGGTGAGAAGTCTGCTGTAATTCTGATAGGCATGTCTTTATAGGTTACTTGACCTTTTTCCCTTACTGCTTTTAAAATTCGTGCCTATAATTCATTCCTTGGCACAGAAGAACTGTCAAATCTCAGCATAGTTATGATGGAGGTAAAATCCTTTGGTGATGTGAGGGTCACTGAAGTACATCCTTATTATAATGAAATCCAATGTCTAAAAATTGTTCTTATTTTGGGCTTGTACCACAGTAAGAGCCAAGATTTTAAGCTCTACTAAATACAAAACAAACAAGCAAATAAAAAGACTTTATATATTTATGTTCATTTAAGAAAATACTAGTAGTGATGTATTATTTTGAAATATACAGTTTGGAGTTATTTATATTGAGAAAATGTATGTATTTTCAGTATTGCTGTAGACAAGCATCTACATAAGACTGTTAAATTGATTTTTGTTTTATATCAAACAACTTTTATAATACTCATTTTATTGTTATAATATTTTATAAATTTTAAAGAATATGACAAAAAAGATATTGTAGGTATTGAAGGGGGGTCTCTGGGAGGAGCTGGGGTTCAAAATGGAAACAAGAATGTGATTTAATTCTATTTACTTAAAATATGTTTTTAAATGTTAACAAATTCAGATAAATTGAAATCATGTAACTTTTCTCATCATAATGCAATAAAACTTATTAAAAAAAAAAAAAGAAAAAGTTGTGTTTTTTTTTTAATGTCCTAGATCTTAAAGCCTTGTCACAGGAATAGCTGGCATTTTTCTTTCACTTTACACCGTCTCTCCACTTTGTTGAGTGCTTCATGTGTTGTGCAGATGCTTTTGAAATTGGTTGAATCCTAGCTATCAATTCTTGTGCTTACTTCTTGGGCTATTGGATCTCTATTCCGAAAGGCATTGCCTATGCCTACATTTTTGTTTTGTTTTTTTCTTTTTTTAGTTTTTTGAGACAGGGTTTCTCTATGTAGCCCTGGCTGGAACTCACTCTGTAGGCCAGGCTGGCCTTGAACTCAGAAATCCACCTGCCTCTGCCTCCCAAGTGCTGGGATTAAAGGCATGTGCCACCACTGCCTGGCTTACATTTTTCTTTTGAGGCAAGGTTTCCCTTTGTAGGTAAGGCTGGTGAACGTTTAACTTTTCTGCTTTAGTCTCTCAAGTTACTGATCACAGGTATGAAACCATTGCCATTTTTAGTAGTGTCAGAAGAAAGGATTGGCTTTCTTATAGCTATGTTTATCTATCTCTCCCATCCCCACTGCCTCCAATCCCTTATTCTTCTTTTGACTGCTAGAAGCCAAATTAAGTATTCTAGCTAAACATAGGTAAGTGGTTCAATATACCAGCTAAGTATTCTCTTATTGTGCTACATCTTCAGTCCTCTGTGCCAAAATTTTGACGTGTTTTCTTACATTATAGTCCTTGTGGTGGCTTAAATGTTCCTCATAGGCTCAGGTAGGTTGAGTACTTGATTCCTAGTTGGTAACTTTGGGAGGTAATGGAGAAGTGCAGCTTGTCAGAGGGAGTGCATCACTGGGCACTGCCTTTGAGAGTTTAGAACTCCACAGTCTGGCTGACTCTTTTTCGTTTGTCCGGCCAGAGTTGCCACTCCCATCGCTTCTCGGCCTTTTGGCTAAGATCAAGTGCAGAGTCACCACTCCCACCAATTGTTTGCTCCCCCCCCCCTTTTTCAATAGTTAGTTGGGGCCCTGAAGCATCTTCCAAGTTTTTCTTCTCCTGTACATGTAATCTTGTGTTTACCAGGGTTTATTAGCTGAAGCTCATGAGCCTTCCCTTTCCTCCTGGGGAAAGTGTCTCAATTTTCAGGGAATGTTGCAACGTGCAGGAGTAAGCCACACAGCGCTCCCCCAGCATTATGTCCTGCCCTCCCTGGGATTGTAAGCCCTTGTCCCCAAATTGTTTCTTCTATATGTTGCCTTGGTCATGATATTTTGTTATAGTAACAGAGAAGAAACTGCTCCAGTCTTTAATGCATTTTGAGCAGACTCATGTATAGCCTTAGAGATCACAATCAATTTGCATTCTATATCATGTGACCATCTAGTTTCTCAGTTTCTATTTGTTTAAGAGGAATCACACTGTTCTAGATGTGGGCTCATAAAAGTGCTGGAACAGGATAATCACCCTTTTATTCTGAACACTGCTGATCCAATTAATGTAGTCTAGATTTCATTGGAGTTTTATTTTTAGTATTATTGAACTCATGTTCTCTTCTATTAATTTACTATTAATTAGCTGACATATTTAGAATTTCTGAAACCCATGTTAACTGTTGCTCTTCTACTGCTACTATTGTGACTATTACTGACAATTAATGTGTACTGTGTTCTCTATATTTAGGGTGTTTTTATCATTTATACTAATTAATCTCTAAAACAAGATAGAAGTGTTAATTTTACTTGGCAAATTAAAAAAGAAGTATAATAAATTGTCCAAGGTTAGACAGCCAGAAAATACTGGATCTAAAATTTAGGGTAATCATCTTGCTTCAATTTGTCTGAAATTTCCTGTTTCAATATTGTAAGTAATGTACCAGGAAACTTCTCACTCCTTATTGATCTGAGATGGTTGCATATACTGCCAAGATCTGAACTTAGTGTGTTTGTATTTGAAACTCAGGTTCTTAATCATTATATGCTGTTACTTCCCTCTAATGATAATTGTATTCAAATATTTAATCTAGTACTCTACGATTTTATGTCTTCCCAAGTCAATTGATGCTTTCCTGTATGCCTGGGCTGGAAAAGCTTAAACAGTGAACTAAACTTCCAAAAATGTTCTGATTTCTGGATCAATCCTCAACTCAAGCACTCTTGGAAGCAGAGGCTGGTGGATCTCTGGTAGAGGCCAGTCCTGGTCTATGTAGCTAGTTCTAGATCAGCCAGATCTACGTAGTAAGACCATTTTTCAAAAAAAAAAATGTTATAAATATTTGAAAATATAGACATGTGTAATCTGATCTAAAAGTTGCTCAATGTAAAGGTATACATGAATCAAAACATCCCAATTACCACCAAACTTTTTTTTTTTCTGAGACAGGGTTTCTCTGTATAGCCCTGGCTGTCCTGGACCTCACTCTGTAGACCAGGCTGGCCTCGAACTCAGAAATCTGCCTGCCTCTGCCTCCCAAATGCTGTGATTAAAGGTGTGCACCACCACCACCCAGCTAGAAACTTATTTTGTAGCATTTCAAGGATATATTCTGTTAAATGGACATAGTATTAAACTCACTTCTAATGATTTATTGTTATACCCATATATTAGTATATCTCTCAGTGTCCAAAGGATAAGGGATTATGGAGTTTTCAGAACAAAATGGGACAACTATATCATAAACCTTCATCCCAAGTCTCAGGTATCATTTCAGAAGCGGGGGTCAGAGGTCATGGATGACTACACATAAACCGTGTATTCTTGATGCAACATGGAAATTGCATATGTGAATTCAAATAGCAGTTGAGACAGCATGCATAAGACCTACACAAGCACAAGCCAGGCAAAATCCTAGCATGGAGAAGGGAGGTGGGCATGACATCCAAGGAGCTATTGGCAGTTGCTAGTTGCTAGGAGAGAGTCCTTTTTCTTTACGGGTATGGTCCCTGGTGGGTTGACCATGCTCCTAGGAGTGGCCAGTCACACATCCTAGAGCACTTGAGTAGTACCAACTGTACTTGATGGATTAAAAAAGAGAGCACAAAGTTGGATATGTAGGGAAGGAGGGTAGACCTGGGAAATGGGGGTGAATATGATCAAATACATTGTACGAAATTCTCAAATTATTAATAAAATAAACAAATTAAAAATAAAAACAGTTATCAAACATTACGAAGGGAAGGTGTTATTTCATTCAGTACAAGAAGGTACTTTCTAACGATGAATTCTGTTCAAATATAGAATTAAATGCCTCAAAGGGTTGTACTTGTGCCTTTTATTATTTGAAAACTGAGTTCAAGATGCAAAATGTACTTGTGTTAACTTTTAATCATAATTGCTTCAGTTCATTACTGAATGCTGTTTTTAGTTCAGATCTTGTCATTTTAAATATAAATTTTAGTATTCTGTTAATTCTTAATAAGCTTTTTACTTCATCCAAGTTACTGAGATAAATGATTTGTCTGATTATTTATTTGTAACACCATCTCTAAAAACTTGAAGAATTTAAAAATAATTAAGTATTTCAGCTATAAGGTTAAAACATAAATATAGAATTTTTTAAATACTAAAATTAAGGTTATTTTGTGAGGAACTAAAATAATGTGTGCCAAGTAGTATCCTCTCACTAGGTTTTGCTTATTTGAAAATTAAAATTTAGGATGTATAGAAGAATGAGTCTTCCTTAAATTTTCTGCCGATATGCATTTTCTTGACTGTTCTAAAAATAAGAAATATATATACTCAATATGAGACTGTTCTTTTACATTTCTGATGATATTTGAGATTAGACAACTTAATTGTTCTATATTATTAACAAGATTTTTCTCAAGCAGTACTTTTTAAATCTCATATTCAAGTATGTGTGTGTATGTGTGTGTGTGTGTGCATTTGTGTTGAGATAAATTGAATGTAACCCAGGCTGTTCTTAGACTCAGTATGTAGACAAGGCTAATTTGACCTTCCAATTCTCCTGCCTTCATTTCCTGAGTGCTGAGATCGCAGGTGTGCATCCCCTCACCAGGTTCTCAATGGTCTTGAGTTCCAAACCCAAGGCTTTGTGCACACTGGGCATGCACTCTATCAACTGAGCAGCATTCCTAGCCCGAAAGTTAACTTTCAAATAAATTAAAGTCATGTAAACGCTACTGGTTAACATCTTTGTTAGCCTTTCAATTTTCATTTGAATATCAACAACATAATAACGCTATAAGAGAAAGGCACGACCTGCATTCAAACCTGATTCCTATCACTTATTAGTTGCTGGCTTTGGGAAATACACCTCACGTTTCTCTTCAAGAGTTTTGTCACTTGTAAATTATGACTGCTGCTGCTGCTGCTGCTGCTGGTGGTGGTGCTGATAAAAAGGATTTCACATCAAAGGGCAATTGTAAGGATTAAATAAACTGGGCGATCAAAAAAAATCATTTTCAGAGTCAGCTGCATATTGCAATCACCTGGTGATCTTAAGCAGCCCTCATGCTTGGATAGAAGCCACCCACAGATACATTGATTTAATTGGTTTTCAGCGAGACCTGGTCATCTGGAATTTTACAGCTCTCCAGATGATTCTGATTTGCAGTCAAGGTTAAAAGTCCCTGATCTAAAGTAATTATAAAGCACCTGGCAAATATTAAGCACTTGGTAACTGTTAATTATTATCATAAGGTTCAGACATTCAGGTAATAGTTTTCTTGATTTTGATAAAAGTGTCTTAAAAGGTTGTGTGTAAATGACAGTTGCTGTCACGTATTCCTGGTAACTTCCCTTTCTTGATAGAATACTAGACTTACAATTTTGTTTTGCTCTGTTTACACGTTTGATTCTCCAGCTAGTCTCCGTTTTTCAAGCTGGCAGTCAGAAGCAAACTGTAATCCAATAATACTGACCTGATGGATACAGATAAGTGTGCAATTTGTTCCAGATTTATTCCATAAAATGTCTTTGAAAAGTATTAAATTCAAAAGTGTTTTTCCTTGTCCCCTCCTGATTTATGCAGCTAGCTCTAGCTAACTGATTTATAAGGCAATCAACATCCTCATCCAAGAGAGTCCATGTGGAAGGTCTTGATAACCTTCTACCCACCACAACATTAAAGCCATTTGATTACTATCTTCTTATTTTCAAAGAATACATAGAGATTAAAGGATTTTTCAAAATGTAGTCAGATCTTTCAAAACAGTGTGGGTTTTTTTTTTTTTTTTTTAGGGAAAATAAAACCACTAAATTATAGTTATCTTATTAGGAAGAAAACTCATAACACAGAAAGAGGAGGATCTTGCTGAATAAGCTCATGATGTTCCTCTTGTAGTTGATTAAACTTAGCATCTGATCATCTACGAACAAATTGTCATCTTAAATGCAGGAAGAAAATTGTCGGAACATATTCAAACTCTGGAGATTTGTTTTAGCAAACACTGGCCTCTTCTAACCAGGTCAGATGATGCTAATGCTAAGAGGCTTACACTTTAGGAGTGTTCTAAAGCTCAGTTTCCTTGAGCCACATTCCAGGCACAAAAATCTTATGCTTTAAAAAATATATATATATAAGGCCTGTAGCAATCTAAAAGTTGAATTATGAGTTTATGAGGCTCAATCGAAACTACAGCTGCAGGTTCAGCAAGAAGACCTAACACGGGCAAAGCTATTTCATTCAAGTGCAAGTCTGCTATGCGTAGGCAGTTCTTTCATGGGTTGAGTGCCTGGAGGTTTTAAAATCTCAATTTCCTGCAAAGGGGTAGAGATGAGTAGAGATTCAAATAGATGAAGTGAGTCATCCTAAATTTGTGGTAACTCAGGGATGCGTGTCTTCTATAGATGCCCAGAGCCCTTTTGCATTCATGCCAAGCCAAGACTCTCCAGACTGCAAAAGAATCAATATATATTTTTTAAACTCTAAGGATGATTTTCAATAAACATCAGTGGTGATGGTGGGGAAAGGTAGAATTATACATTATCCAAGAATAAACTCTCATCTGGGGATAAGATGTCTGCTTTAATTTCTGTAAGGGCAGAGTCTTGTAAACCAGTGATCTGCCCCCAGGCTATAATAGGCCCATTAATGCCCACTCTTTAGTGTGTTAATTTAATTAACTTAAAACTCACTTAGTGATCATTTAACCCCTATCTTCCCAGTTCATTTGTATGGATATAAAGAAAGAAGTTTTGCAAATGGTTCATATACATTATATTTCTTGACACCCGTTTTTGTTTATTTATTTTTTTTAAAGAAAGTCATCTGTCTGAAAAAAAATCAAATGCTTCATAAAAAAAGAAACAAAAAGATAGGGGTAAGATATATCTGTGCCCCCCCCAAAGATATATCTGTTTGCTGAGTGGTTCTTTTAATTTATTATATCTTTGTAGTTCTCAAAGTAATAATGTGAGAAAAAAGTGAGAATTTGTCCTCATAACTGAATGCCAAGCCTGGGGAACACTTCTTGAAGGCCTTTTGAGAATCAGTCTGTTATATCTGTTCAGAAATATATCTTGTCTCCAGTTATAGAAGTTCAAGGTAGCATTTGTTTTCATACTCATCTTTCCTGTATTTTATTTTATTTGTTGGGTACTAATACTTGGCTGTCAACAGGCTGGGTATACAGTGACAATCACCTTGACATAAATCCCTATCTCATGATCTACTGGTTTGTATAAATTGTCACTGCCTTGGTTTCTTGGATGTTTCTAAAATTTTATTTAGTTTTATGTGTATGGGTGTTTTGGCTGCATGTCTATATGTGTAGAGTTGGTGCCCACAGATCCCAAAAGAGGACATAGGATGCCTTGGAACTGGAATTATAAATGGCTGTGAGCCACTAATGTGAGTACTCGGAATCAAACCTGGGACCTCTAGAAGAGTAACCAGTACTCTTAACTGCGGAGCCATCTCTCCAGCTCTCAGCTTGGTTTCTTAAAATTAATGGCTCTGTTTGTACTCCACAAGTGAACTCTATCCCTTTACTGTTTGGATTTGTGTGTCAACTTGACACAGGCTGGAGTTATCACAGAGAAAGAAGGGAGCTTCAGTTGGGGAAGTGCCTCCATGAGATCCAGCTGTGGGGCATTTTCTCAATTAGTGATCAAGGGTACCCCTTGTGGGTGGTGCTATACCTGGGCTGGAAGTCTTGGGTTCTATAAGAGAGCAGGTTGAGTAAGCCAGGCTAAGCAAGCCAGTAAGGAACATCTCTCCATGGCCTCTGTGTCAGCTCCTGCTTCCTGACCTGCTTGAGTTCTAGTCTTGTCTTCCTCTGGTGATCAACAGCAACGTGGAAGTAAGCTAAATAAAGCCTTTCCTCCCCAACTTGCTTCTTGGTCATGATGTTTGTGCAGGAATAGAAACCCTGACTAAGACAGTACCCCTTTACACCAGTGCTTCAAGTGACATGGAAGTGGAGTTCTAAATTGCTTTAGGATATTTTTCACTCCATTTCTGCTGGTTAAAATTCTAGCCATGCTTAGTAGAGATTAAAAATTCCTTTCCCTATAAAGGCTCTTGAGATCTCACACTCAAATCTGATTTCTCTTCCCTTCCTCCAAACCAACATTTTTTACTTACTCGCCATTTTAGTGTTTAACTTGGAAAAGCATCACCGTTTGCTTCATATGATAGTCCAGCTTTGAAAACATTTTCACCCCATTGTGGGCCCTAGAGAAAAGGCACTGTTTTACCTTTACCAAATTATTTCTGTTAACAAACCTGGTACATATATGCTTTCTTCATTGAACTCAGAGTGTTTCAGGATAGCCCTGTGTTTGTGTCCTTAGATGCGGAGGCTCGAAGCCAACCATCAGAGTAAGCACAGGGACCCTAATGGAGCAGTTAGGGGAAGGACTGAAGGAACTGAAGGGGCCTTATCTTGTCATCAATGGGAGAAGAGGCCCTTGTTCATGTAAAGGCTCTATGCCCCAGTGTAGGGGAATGCCAGGGCAGTGAGGCAAGAGTGGGTGGGTGGGTGGGGGAGCACCCTCATAGAAGCTGGGTAAGGGGGTGGGGATAGAGAAATTGGCAAAGAGGAAACCCGGAAAGGGGATAACATTTGAAATGTAAATTAATAAAATTTAAAAAAGATCTTTTCTCTCACATTAAGATGCAATTCCTGCCGGTTGGTGGTGGCACAGGCCTTTAATCCCAGTGCTTGGGAGGCAGAGGCAGGCAGATTTCTGAGTTTGAGGCCAGCCTGGTCTACAGAGTGAGTTCCAGGATAGCCAAGGGTACACAGAGAAACCATGTCTTGAAAAATAACCAAAGGAAAAAAAAAGATGAAATTCCTTTTGGCCTTTATACATTATCTAATGCGAAGTGCCAAAGAACGCTCTTCCTAAGGGCTCATCTATCTTGCAATGCCCTTTTAAGCCATATTTATCCTTCTCTTTCAAGTTGAAGGCCATTCTCTTTGTTCTGTTTGTGCCAAGTGTAGCCAAAAACTAAAGAAATCCTTTTTTTTGTCTTTAACATGTTGATTAAACCTTGGTTCACATGAAAATTTAGCTTTATGGGTACTGTGTGTTCATGTGCCAGGTATTCTTTGACTTTGTCCTTGGCTATGAGATGTTCATTCTTTGTTTTATACAAGTTCTTTTGAAGTTAGGTAGTCAACAATATGATTACATTGCTTTTCTCCTTTAATATCTCGTCTAACAAATACAAATACACCTATAAAGACAAAAGTGTGAGGATCAGGAGCAAAGCTTTTGGGATCAAGCACATTTGGATTCAGACTACTACTTTGTATCTTATTACAGTTTCTTCAGCTTTCAAACTGGGATATGAAAATGTATTTACTAAGGCAGTAACCATGATTCTGAGCTATGGTGACCATAAAGGCTGGATATAGCGATAGTGTCCAGCACATAGTAAATATTGATTACTTAGAAATATTGATTAAAAACTTGATATTTTGAAATTAAATGACACTGCTCTTGCCATCTTTAGAATGTTTATTTCTTATGTCTGTGTATGTATGCATGCCTATATGAGTTTATGTATATCAGGTGCATGAAATAAACTTTGGAGGCAAGAAGAAGAATGTCTGATCTCCTGGAACTGAGTTATAGGTAGCTGGGAGCTGTTGTGGGCATTAGAAAGTGAATTTGGGTCCTCTGTAATGAAGTATAAATGTGAACAGACTTCTCTCTGACTCAGGAAATCCCACAGGTATACAATTTCCCATCACAAATATCTACCTATTTTTTGTGTTGCACTAATTCTTTCTATGAAGGTATTTAGGTATTTGGGTATCTCTTCCAGAGAAGAGACTATATTAGGACAATGTTAAGGGAACTTTACTGAATGATACTAGATACATCAGACTTAACAGTACTGGCAAGCAAGTACTAATAATGTTGCATTTGAGTGAAGGTACAGTATGAAGCACACAATACGTTGCCATCACATTTACAAATATAAATGATGCAAGTATAAATGCAACAATGTTAGTACTAGGTTGCATATTATTAGAAATGAATAGCAAGTGCCAAATGTTGCAGCCCATTTGAATACCAATATCCAAATGTCACAGTGCACAGATGATACCCATTCTAAATTATGGCTCTTGAAAATAAAACAGGTACCTAAA
>JADRCC010148964.1:0-11910 GCA_019843855.1 Hylomyscus alleni
GGGAGGAGTTGGGGTACAAAAGGGAAACAAGAATGTGATTTAATTCTATTTACTTAAAATATGTTTTTAAATGTTAACAAATTCAGACAAATTGAAATCATGTAACTTTTCTCATCATAATGCAATAAAAGTTTAAAAAAGAAAAAAGAAAGAAAAAAAAAAGAAAGCAGGCTGAGCAAGCCATGTAGAGCAAGCCAGTAAGCAGCATCCCTTCATAGCCTTTGCATCATTTCCTGCCTTGGTGTTCCTTGATGACGGACTGTAACTTGTATGACTTGTAACTCCTTTTCTCCCCGAGTTGTTTTTGGTCCTGATTTTTATGACAGCAATAGAAAACAAATTAAATCAAGCTCTTACATTCTTCCCACTTTTAATTTAGCATATATTAATTGTACAAAATATGGCATCTCGTGACATCTCTATACACATGTGTAAAGTACTTTAATGATATCCTCCACCTCTTGTACTCATTCTTACCCTTCCCTCTCTCTCCTCTTCCTCTTGCATATCCCTGTCAAGCCACCTTCTACCTCCAGGTTCTTTTTAGCCCTAGTTTCTACAAATGAGAAAAAGCATAGAGAGATCTTGGTATGGGCCTGGCTTATTTTATTTCACAGGAGGACCTCCAGTTCCATCCATTTTCATGCAGATGTTGTGATTTCATTCTTTATACCTGAATAAAATGGTTGATTACTGATTCCATAACTTAGCTGTTGTGAATAGTGTAGTGATAAACATGAAAAAGCAGGGTCTCTCTATAGTGACTTCAATTCTTTGGGAGCATATGCCCAGATTGGTATGCCTAGATCATATGAAAGTTCTATTTTTGATGGAATGGGGGACCTCTAGGACAGAAAATTAACATACAAAAAAGTAGCTTTTTTTATATATCAGCAATTAACTCATTGAAAAATAAGCTGGGAAAACAACCTCATTCATAATAGTTTTACCTAGGCTTAAACATAGCCAAGAAATGCTGAAGAGATCTACAATGAAATCACAAAACCCTGAAGAAAAATGCAACCGGGTGGTACAGGCCTGTGATCCCAGCAATTTGGAGGCCAAGGTCGGAATTACTTGTGCAAGGCCTGCCTGGCTTATACAATGAACTCAAGGCCAGTCTGGGCAATGTAATGATACTCCATCTCAAAATTACTACTAGAAAAAGAGCTGAGGATATAGTTTGGTGGTTGTATTCTTGCTTAGCATGTGCAAGGCCTGCAGTTTAATCCCCAATACCAAAATTAAATTGAAAGCCATTAAAATTGAAAGCTCTCCCATGTTCATGTATCAAAGTAATTACTGTTAAATTGATCATATTACAAAAAAACTATGCAAATTACATAGAATCCTATCAAAATTCTAATTAAATTATTCACAGAAAAAGTTATAAAATTAATATGTAAACATGAATGGTCCCTGAACAGTCAAAACCATCCTGAGACAAAGAGTAACGCTAGAGACATTGTGATGCCTGATTTCAAACAGAACCACACAATAGAAGCCAGCATGGGGGCTAAAGAGATGTCTGGGTGGTTAGGAGCTCGCTGCTCTTGCAGAGGACCCAGGTTTGGTTCCCAGCACCTGCATGGCAGCTCACAACCACCTATACTATCAGTTCCAGGGGGATCTGATGTCCTCTTCTTGTCCCTGTGGGTATTGGCATGCATGCGATACACAATACAGGTGCTCATAAGCATAAAATAAAAATAAATCTTTTTTAAAAAATCAATTTGGTAATGGTACAAAACAGACTAATGGTATAGACTAGAAGATCTATACGTAAGCTCAAGCAGCTATGGATATCTGATTCTTCACAAAGGTGCTGGCACATCTTAGTGGTGCTAGGAAACCCAGAGAAGACTTAAATTAGATCCCTTATCTCTCATTGTACATAGATCAATTCAGAATAGATCAAAGACCTTAACAAAAGATCTAAGTTACTAAAACTACTACAAGCAAGCACCAGGGAAACACTTCAAGACCTAGGCATAGGCAGTGACTTTCTGAGAACAACTCTAATAATTCAGGAAGTAAGAGCTTCAGTTAATAGCTGAGATGACATGAAATTACAAGGCTATGACAGTAAAAGGAACAATCAACAGAATAAAGAGACATCTTGTAGAACAGAAAATTATTTGCTAAATATTCAAGCAACAGGGTATTAATATCCAGAAAAATATGAAGAACTTGAAAAATTAAACACCAAGAAAGAAAAATATCCAATTAGCCCAATGAGCAGGGTAAGTGAACAGATGCTATTGCAAAATGGACAATAAATACATGACCAGAATGTTCGACTTCATTAGCAATCATAGAAAGGCTAATCAAATCTACATGAGGAATCCACCTCACCCTAGTCAGAAAACCAAAATCAAGAAAAACTGGCAAGAATAAGGGGTAACAACCTACATCAGAGAAGCTTCATCCAGTAGCTGACCGAAAGAGATGCAGAAACCCACATCCAATCTTCAGGCAGAGCTCAGTAAAACCCTCAGAAGAGGAGGGGGAAGGATTGTAGGAGTCAGAGAGGTCAAGGATACCAGGAGAACATGGCCCACAGAATCAATTAAGCATCGCTCCTAGGGGTTCACAGAGACTGAAGTGACATTTATGGAGCCTGTATGGGTGTGAACTAAGTCCTCTACGTATGTTGTGGATGTGTACCTTAGTGATCTTGTAGGACTCCCAAAGAGAATGGGATTGTCTCTGACTCTTTTGCCTGCTTTTGAGACCCTTTTCCTCCTAATGAGTTGCATAGTCCAGCAAGGGTGTGTGCATAGTCTAATTGTATCTTATTTTGCCACGTTAGGTTGATATTCCTGTGGGGCCTGCTCTTTTCTGAAGGGAAACAGAGGGGCAGTGGATCTAGGGGAGACAGGAGAGGAGTGGAAGCTGTGTTTGGATGTTTTGTATGAGGGAATAAAAAAAATGAATGAGGGGAAAGACCTTATTCATGCTAGTGGGAATATAAAATTAATTCAATCTACTTTTTAAAATATTTTAAAATTTTTGTTTTTTTAGTGTGTGCATGCTTATGCCTTAGTACACACATGGAACTCAGAAAGCAACTCTCAGCAATCAGTTCTCTCCTTCGAGTGTGGGTTCTGGGGATAAAAATTCAGGCCACCTGGCTTGCACCCAAGTGCATTTACCTGTGTACTTTGACTCCTGTTTTTAATTAATTAATTAACATCCCAAACACTGCCCCTCCTCCTGGTACCCCACTCACAGAGTCCCTTCCCCCATCCCTGCACTTAGACTCTTAAGGGTTAGAATTGGGTAAGATAGGAACAGACAGGCTCAAGATGAGTCATGGCAAATAGGCAAGGAGGGACCACACTGATAAGGCTTCAGTGCCATAGGTATACCTTAAGAATATTAGGGAACCCCTGAAGAATTTGGGTGGGAGACTAGATGACGTTTTTTTACTGTCGTTGGAGGAACTACTGAAAATGGGGAGATGTGGGAAGCTGCCCGAGTCCTTTAGGTGGAAATCATGGGGAAGCTTTGACTAGGATGATATGGTTAATGGGTGAGAGCATATAGTGCACAGGGTCCAGTCTATTTAAAAGGTGGAGTTAATGGAGCACTGTGATGGGTTGCCTAGAGAATTTGCCAGAGGGGATGATGGACATTTGTTTCTCATCCTCTCTAATAGTTGTAAGAAGACACAGGAGAATCTTTAGAACTATGGGCTTGGTAAAGATTTAGATGGATGTCAAGGGGAATGCCTATTTCCAAAAGCTACATATTATATCTTTCTGTTTACTGAACCTTCTTTTAGTGACAAAAGTGTAGCGATCGAAGACAGTGGTTGCTGGGGTTTAGGGATGTGTGGCTGAGAACTAAGGCAGGCGTGGTTCTATGAGAGTAGCTCCTGGGAAGTTTGGTGCTGATTGAATAGTTGTTTATGCCCATTGATTGGCAGATACTCATCTAATAAGATGTCCACATTAAAGCAGTGTCGAATTCCTGGTTCTGCTATTGTTCTGTAGTTATGTAACCTTTAACCATGGGGACAAATGAAGTTTCATGGGACACTCCATTCTGTTTTCATGGCTCCGGGTCATCTATACTTTATTTATAACTTTTGTTTAACATTTTTAAAAGTATAAGACACAATTCCCAGCATATAGAAAGCATTCAACCCAATGTTCCTATAACTAAAACCATATACCTCCCTTCCATTTTTCCATCCTTCAAAAAAACTCCAGGGGATTTTTGTGTTTATCTTGTGGGCAGGAAAATGAAGGGCCTTGTACTTAGACCAGTGTTTCTCAGTCTTCCTAATGCTCTGACCCTTTAATAGAGTGTTCTCCTAGTAGGATGTGGCACTCCACCAATAACTTCCTTCTGAACAAAATGAACCTTTAAGGTTAATAAGATATTTGTAGAACAGGTTTCGTTTTAGGGTAAGACTGGGCAGAAGATCCACAGGTTTTTCATATAATCTCATTCTACATACAGGTGTAAGTTCTCTCAACAGCATCCCCACCAGTGAGCCCTTTAAGTTGGTGAATCCACACTGACACCTCATTACTGCAAAATGTCCATAGTTCCCACCAGTGATGTACACTGAACATTCTACAATACACACTCACTATATAGTATCACACAGCATAGTTCCTCTCCCATATTCTGCCTGTCCATCGCTACCTTGCATTTAGCCCCCTAGCCACCACTGATCTCTTTATTGTTGCCACAGTTTTGCCTTTTACCAGAATGTCAATAGCTGGATCTATAAGTATTTCATCTTTTCAAATGTCTTATTTTTTTCCCACTAAGTGTCTTCTATGTCTTTCCATGGCTTGACAGCTGTTTCTGCTTTTTTTTTACGTGCCAAATATTCCATTTTCTTGATAAATCACTGTTTCTTTGTACATTTGCATTTAGAACACCTTGGTTGCTTTGAGGTTTGAGCAATTATGAATAAAGCTGTGATAAACATTCATACTCACGGCTTGTGGGGGCACAAGTATTCAGTTCATTTGGAAAAACACTGAACTTGGCAGTTGCTGAGTCATATGTTAACATATTAGTCTTGCAAGAACTTGACAGGCTCTTTCCTATCAAGGCTGAACCACTTTGTCTTGCCATCAAGCAGTGGGTGAGGGTTTCTATGGCTCCACATTCTCATTAGCATCCATTGTCACCATTATTTTAGATTCTGAACTTTGTTAATTAATTCATTTATTTGCAATTCTGTCAAAGAAACACAGGGCCTCATACATGCTCAGCAAGCACTCCCCCAAGGACCTACTTCGTCCTTATTTTAATTCGCAGTTTCCTAGTGGCATCCGATGCCACACTCTTCATCTGTATAGCTTCTCTGGTGGGTGTCTACTAAGATCTTTAGAGCATCTTCTATCGAATTTTCATTTCTTGCTCGATATATTTTTTATTCATTTTCTGTTTTATCATTAAAATATAAATATATATTATAATCAGAAATATTTTTGTTGGATATTTTCTTTATTTACATTTCAAATGTAATCCCCTTTCCCAGTTTCCACCCCTTCCGGAAACACCCTATCCCATCTTCCCTCCCCCTGCTTCTATGAGGGTGTTCCTCCACCCACCTACCCACTCCCACCTCCCTGCCCTCGATTCCCCTACACTGGGGCATCTATTGAGCCATCATAGGACCAAGGACCTCTCCTCCCATTGATGCCTGACAAGGCCACCCTCTTCTTGTCCAAGTGTTTTATCATCTGTATCTCGGAAAATAGTTTCACCCAGTCTGTGGCTTGTCTTCTCATTATCTTAGCATTTTACAGGAGAGAAAAATTGTATTGTAATCAAGTAAAAGTTATCAATCATTTCTTTCATGCAGGCTACCTTTTCTGTTGTAGTCAAAAAACCAATTACCATAGCAAAGACAGTAGAGATTTTTATTTTATGTCGCTTTCTGGGAATTGTATTGTTTTGCATTTTACATTCAAGTCTAAGACCAAGCTTGAGTTTATTTGTGTGAAAGGGTGTAAGTATAGATTTTCTTTCTTTCTTTCTTCCTTCCTTCCTTCCTTCCTTTCTTTCTCTCTCTCTCTCTCTCTCTCTCTCTCTCTCTCTCTCTCTCTTTTTCTTTCTTTCTTTCTTTCTTTCTTTCTTTCTTTCTTTCTTTCTTTCTTTTGTGTGTGTGTGTGTGTGTGTGTGTGTGGTGTGTTTTGAGACAGAGTTTCTCTGCATAGCCCTGACTGTCCTGGAACTCACTCACTGAGACCAGGCCGGCCTCAATCTCAGAAATCCATCTGTCTCTGCCTCCCAAGTGCTGGGATTAAAGTCGTGCACCACCACTTCCCAGCTAGATTTTCTTTATATCAAAATATCCAGTTTTTTTATCCCTATTTTTGCTGTGCTGAATTGAATGTATTGCTTTCTAAAGGCCAGTTTGTTATAATTATGTGGGTCTGTTTCTAGGCCCTCTATTATATTCCATTAATATATTTTTCTATTGTGATTATTATAACTTTGCTGTGCCTTGAAATCAGATAATGCCACCTGTCTGACTTTGTCCACATTCTTATGTAGGAAATTGGGTGTTTTGAGTCTTTCCCTTCAAATAAAGTTTAGAATAGATCTTTCACCCTTCCTCTAATTTTGGGCCCTCTTGTGGAGTAGGGTTCTGCTAGATCCTCTTATAACATAAAATGCAATCTTTCTAGGAATGTCACACGCCATGGTGTTTTCCACAGTGAATTACAGCTGTATCAAATATTGGATGGAAACTTTAGTGAATGAGGGACTGAAGGGAGCATGTCTGTTAAGATAAGAGAAGTGTTGGGAGGTGCACCTGGATATGCTAATTTTGTGAAAAGTTTACAGATGAAAAAAATTAAAGTCTCATAAGATAACCAGACAAGTTTAATAACTGTATGCAGAGAAACCAATACATGAAAGCTAGGCACTGAAGGAAGACTAGTGCTTGTTGTTGATTCTGGGTTATGGAAATTTGGAGAGAGGGGAATGGGAGGGAGGGAGGGAGGGAGGGGTGGAAGGAGGGAGAGTGAGACAGAGAGGCAGAGAGACAGGGAGACAGAGACAGGGAGAGGCACTAAAATGATGCCTTAAAGATGAACAGTTGAACTGTGTCCAAAACCACAGAAATGGCTAAGCGTTGCCCTCTCCTGGCTAAGGCAGGTGATTGCAGCTTTCTTACTGTTTTTGCCAGTTAACAGCTGGCAATGAGTTGCCCCCATTCTAAAAAAAACTTTCTCGAAATGCCCTGTCAGAACTAGCTCTACCTGCCAATCAAATTGAACCTAGAACAAATCCAGAAGTCTGGAATCCCAGAACAAAACCCCAGCTTCTGTGCTTTCAATCAATCTTTTCTTGAAATGACAATAGTTGCTGCTGGTGAGAGGAGCAAAGGAGGGAGAGAAGAAAAGCATAGTAGTTCTTTTCTACACGATTTACTCTTGGTTTCAAATCTGTCACTTGACATAAATAATGACGCCTTGTTTGGACCTCTGAATGACAGTGATATCTTACTAATTGAAAAGAAAATGTACATACTGTGCAGTAACAATCGTCTTATGGGTAGTTGTAGTTTCCCTTCGTCCCTGTGACAAAAATCAAATGAGCAAAGTAGAAAATTAACCATCTGAGTAAAACTGGCAGGGAAGCAGTTTGTTTAGTTTAAAGGCAGCATTGGTGTCCTAATTATGTGCTAATTACTTTGCCTTATCTGTTCATTAACAAAGGTCAAGGAGATTTCTGCTTAGTTATAGCCTGTTAGGTATCTGTGTGAGCTTAGCATTTTACTTGAAAATGACTTATTTTAAGGTGCTTATCAATCAGATTTACTGTTTTATGAGGGTGCATAACTTGCTACTATTTGAGAAGTGAGAAGCCCAGCTGTCTATTTCATGCCATCAGGGGTCTCAAATGCTGGCTCCTGGGTTAAATAGAAGTAGCTATCAGAATATAGTTTGGCCATCAATCTGAGGAAGGAAAATCCAAGGAGATGGTGGAATCCTTAGTGATACCGGGGCTAGGAGGTCTGCGGAGGAACCCCAGAGAGTATGGAAGTAGAGTCTGATTTGGAAATTAAAAAATGAGAAATATCAAGGCAAAAAGGCTGGACTAGGCTGAGCTGAGACAGAATCAGAGAGATAAGGACCTAAACCAGTTAGATGAGGCGCCAGGGCCTGTGTGTGGCAGAAGGTAACGGTTCCTGCACGTTCTTAGCTATTTCCCTAGCTTTACGAGTGGAGCACAAAGTTATCCAAGCATAGCAGTAGATGAAGCATTGTTCATGAAAAATTGACGACAGCATTTTAAAAAAATTTTTTTTTATTTGTTCTTTGAGAATTCCACACAAAACACCACACATAATGTGTTGCTGATCAAACCCATGCTCCAGTGGTCTCTCTCGTCCAACTCCTCCCAGCTCACCCCATCTTTATGTCTGAATTTTTAAATGTCTGAATTCAGTTGGTGCTGCTAGTGTGTATATGGGGCCATAAAGATGGCATTGTTTATCTTGAAGGGCAGTGAGTCACACAACACTCCCAGAATATGACCATATAAACTCTACTGAGTCATGGCATATTATCAATGAGTTTTGAACTTACTTTTTGGAAAGGATTTTGGCCCTGTAGTTTTACTGATTTGGTAGTATTTAGGACTGCTTGTTTGTGCTATGTGGTTAATGTTGGCCTCATGCGTGAGCTGAAAACTATGCCCAAACATGTCTTTTTAGGAAGGAAATTAGGTAGAACTGGTATTTTCTTCTTTAACTGTTTTCATAGAATTCACCAGTGAAGTCATTTGGTCCCGGCTGTTTTATTGTGGAATTTAAATTACCCAATCAATTATCTAAATAAAAATAGTGAGACAGACTTTTTTAAAAATAGAGAAAATTAAGGAGGCATGAGGAAAAAACCATTCACTCTCTTAGATTTGATTTATGTTTCTCACTGGCTGAAAGTCAAGAATTTTAATACAATTGATGAAACCATTGCAAAGACAACCTATAAAACAGCTATATATAATTTACTTTTGAGAACTATCTCAGGTAAGAATTTGAAAGCAGTTATGTATGTGTACAAAGGTTTCATTTTTAAAAAATCTACTATTCAGGGGTATGTGGTTGGGGGGAGGAACCTCTAGAAAGTCCTAGAGACCTGGACTGTCTGGATGTGAGAGGCTCCTAGGACTCAATGGGGATGACCTTAGCCGAAATGCCCAACAGTGGGGAGATGGAGCCTGAAGAGGCCACCTCCAGTACATAGACAGGACCCCCAGTGGATGGGTGGGGCCATCCACCCATCTCAATTTTTTAAACCCAGATTTGTTCCTGTCTAAAAGAAATACAGGGACAAAAATGGAGCAGAGATTGAAGGCCATCCAGTGACAGGCCCAACTTGGGATCTATCCCATGGGCAAGCATCAAACCCTGATGCTATTACTGATACTATTACTGATGCTATGCTGTGCTTACAAACAGGAGCCTGGCGTGACTGTCCCCTGAAAGACTCTACCGGCAGCTGACTGAGACAGATACAGATACTTACAGCCAACCATTGGACTGAGGTTGGGAATCCCTATGGAAGAGATAGGGGAAGGATTGAAGGAGCTGAAATGGATGGCAAACCCATAGGAAAAACAACAGTGTCAACTAATCTGGACCCCTGGGAGTTCCTAGAGACTTATGGGCTGGTCCAAGGCCAGCAACAAATTTAGCAGAGCCCAAAATATGTCTTAAACTCTTGTGAACTTTGATTTTTTATATTATCAGTACAATTTTGTCATCTATAAATTTGTTGGAGGTCTGTCTGGGCCAGTGCCCTGAACCGACTTTGGGCGCAAACTCTGCAGCCAGTCACATAATATCCAGAGGAAGCTCCATTCCCAGGCACTCTAACACACCCAGGATGATAGGATCAGTGGTGAGGAGGACACAACATCTGTCCCAACACTGGGAGTAACTGGGACCAGCGGGAACAGGCACACAGAAACTCCACCAGTCCAGTGGCACAGGTTCCTTCCAGTCTGTCTGGGTTAGTGGCCTGAACAAACTTTGGATGCAAATTCTTCAGCAAGTCCCATAATACCCACAGGAAGCTCTACTCCCAGGTGCTCTAATGGGCCCAGGATCACAGGATCCCAGAATCACAGGATCACAGAGACAGCTTGACTCTGAGGAGTTCTGACACAACCAGGATCACAGGAAGGACAGGCTCCAGTCAGATTTAGCAAGGGCAGGTAGCACTAGAGATAACCAGATGGTGGGAGACAAGCGTAAGAACATAAGCAACAAAAACCAAGGTTACTTGGCATCATCAGAACCCAATTCTCCCACCATAGCAAGTCCTGGACACACCAACACACAGGAAGAGCAAGATGATGATGGAGGACTTTAAGAAGGACATAAATAACTCCCTCAAAGAAATACAGGAGAACACAGGTAAAGAGCTAGAAGCTCTTAAAGAGGACACACAAAAATCCCTTAAAGAACTACAGGAAAACACAATCAAACAGGTGAAGGAACCATCCAGGATCTAAAAATTGAAATAGAAACAATAAAGAAATCAGAGACACAACCCTGGAGATACAAAACCTAGGAAAGAAATCAGGAGTCATAGATGCAAGCATCACTAACAGAATACAAGAGATAGAAGAGAGAATCTCAGGGGCAGAAGACACCATAGAAAACACTGACACAACAGTCAAAGAAAATGCAAAAATCAAAAAGCTCCTAATCCAGAACATTCAGGAAATCCAGGACACAATGAGAAGACCAAGCCTAAGTATAATAGGGATAGAAGAGAGTGGAGACTCCCAAGGTAATGGACCAGTAAATATCTTCAACAAAATTATAGAAGAAAACTTCCCTAACCTAAAGAAAGAGATGCCCATGAACATACAAGAAGCCTACAGAACTCCAAATAGACTGGACCAGAAAAGAAATTCCTCCCATCACATAATAATCAGAACACCAAATGCACTAAACAAAGAAAGAATTTTAAAAGCAATAAGGGAAAAAGGTCAAGTAACATATAAAGGCAGGTCTATCAGAATTACACCAGACTTCTCACAAGAGACTATGAAAGCTAGAAGATCCTGGGCAGATATCATACAGACCCTAAGAGAACACAAATGCCAGCCCAGGCTACAATATCCAGCAAAACTCTGAATTACCATAGATGGAGAAAAAAAAGATATTCCATGTCAAAATGAAATTTGCACAATATCTTTCCACAAATCCAGCCCTACAAAGGATAACAGATGGAAAACACCTATATAAAGAGCAAAACTACACCCTAGAAGAACCAAGAAAGTAATCTTTCAACAAATCCACATAAACCTAATTCCATCTCTTATAACAAAAACAACATGAAGTAACAATTACTTTTTCTTAATATCTTAATATGAAAATTAATATTATCAACATATTCTAACCGATTGAAATCTAGAAACATGAGGAAATAGAAATTTGTTGGCTGTCATCCAATGGTCACTCTAATTTGGTAATTGGATAAATAGGTCCAATATTGTTCAATTCATATAGACTTTCAGCTTGTTTGTATGTGACAGTGTCTTGCTGTGTACAACATAAGGGTCTTGAAATCTTGCTTCTCCTATCTCAGCCTTTCTATTAGTAGTATTGTTTATTTCATGTTTTTACACTATACTATGGTTTTCGGAACAGCTTATATATTTCAAAAGTATTTATATACCCAAAAGAAATGTAGACAATTAAATTTCCCAATTTAATTGGCTTGTAAGAGAACAACAAAGGGCTTCGTGTTCACGGTGAAGATGTGATCCCTCAGCTTCCTGATCCTGCCGCTATGCCTACCTACTGCTTGTGACATTCCTCCCCATGTGATGGACTCTACCCCTCTGGAACCATGAGCCAAAATAAACTCTGTCTCCATTAAAAAAAAGAGAGAACAACAAAGA
>JADRCC010148969.1:0-12470 GCA_019843855.1 Hylomyscus alleni
GAGAGAGAGAGAGAGAGAGAGAGAGAGAGAGAGAGAGACAGACAGACAGACAGACAGAGAGAGAGACAGAGAGAGACAGAGAGATCCTCACAGTATAAATGTAGGCTATCTTCCTTGATTGCCTCACAGAACTTGAAGGTAAGATGTAATAGCTGAAGACACTATATCTTTAGATACAGAACTTGAAGGAATTAAGCTGGAACTCACCAGAAAGCTTCCTACCTGATGAATAGACTTCTAACGAACAAAAGTGCTAAGCAAGTTGCCAAGGGAGAAAAACAATCAATAGTCCTGGCTAGTTTTGGAACCTATGAACCACAACTATGACCAATATGGCAAGATATCCTCAAGAGTCCAACAGTTGTACTTATCTCATAGAGGCAACCAATGGTTGTCTAATTGGACTACTCAATAGGAAGGAAGTCATGCTCAATACTGGAAACCTAGCAAATTACCCTTGGCTGTTGGGGTCATGAAACTTATAGGAAAACCTACTACTGCCACTTTCCTGAACAAGTATTAATTCCTAACTGGATTCTAAGTACTCATCCTTATACACACAGGTACATGTGGCTCTCAGCCCTCATCAGAGAAGCTTGTTTTTGCAGCAGACAGAGACCATTACAGAAAACCAAAAGTGGTTAAAATGCAGAGAACAAGTAACTTTGGGGGTACCCAACCCCTATAGACACATGTACAATACCCCTATACCTAAGGCTCAGGGAATATAATGGAAGAGCAAGTGAAAGGATTTATAGAGCTAGGGGACCAGGACATCTGCTGCAATATATTGTACTTTCTATATATGACAGGGAAGCTGCATGAATGAAATTTTAAAAAAACACAGCCACCTAAGTAAGACCTCCACAATAACACCACCAATAGACATGGCAACAGGAATGACTTCCTTAATAATACTGAATCCTTCCTTTTTGTCCTATTTCATTTATTGTCAGACAAGAAAGTTACTGGCCAAGGATTACTTTGAAGCATTATGCCCATTATTGCTAGATCCAAGCTCATGTCAATTCAAGATTATCAAACAGCCATGGCCACAGAAAAGAAAACAAAAAAAACCACAGCTGTAGAAAATAAATGGCCATATAAACAGGTAAGAATCTCACTCAGAAATGCCAGCTAAGTTCCTAACTAGATTCTCCAAGAACTTGGGTCTCTCGAATCAAAACAACCATGCTAGGTGTGATGGAACACACTTGTAATCCCAGAACTCAGGAAACAAACACAGAAGGATCACTGCAAGTTCAAGACCTGATATATGTGGCAAGTTCAAGACCAGCTACTACAGCTACATAGGAAGACCTTGTCTCTTAAAAACAACCTACAGTGTTGAAAATAGGGTTTTCAGAAAGGACTAGAAAAGTTTTTTAGAAGAAATGTCCTTCTATGTAGGCTCCAAATGCCAATCCCAGAAACTGGATACAAAATTGTGCCTCATTAAGAGCCGTCTCAACAGAGTTTGATATAAAGAACATTTAGGGAGTTCCTTACCAAAAAGTAAAAAAAAAAAAAGAAAGAAAGAAAGAAAGAAAGAAAGAAAGAAAGAAAGAAAGAAAGAAAGAAAAAAGAAAACACAATAAGAACAACAAAACCCCATTAACTTACACAACAGAAAGAGCACATTGTTACTACCAAGCACCAGTCAAAGTGCCCCAATGAGCACTTAATTCGATTAGGGGATGAAATCTTATGGTGCTTAGGAAAGTTGGCATTTAATCCATCACCAGGAATCACTAAGCCTAACCGCATTGCTTAGTCACCAGGCAAGTCACCAAGGGAAGTTTTGAAAGGGAAAGAGCCACAACTTGATTCCTGAACAGCACCAAGTACAATGCCCAAGTAGGGAGCTATGGGAGGCAGAATAGACCGTTGCCAGGGAGCAAGAGGTTTTATGTCAAGCAATGGCCTTACCCCAATGCTGACGAGCTAGTGGAATAAGTCAAAGTTTAAAAGGATGAAGAAATTCTTTGAATTTAGTGAGTTCATTGCAAGTGGGATTATTATGGTGACTATAGTAAACAAACAAATAAAAGGTGGGATAGCTTTGAAGTCTTCCCTTACCTCTGCCATCAAGCTTCCTAAAATGTATAGAGACTGACCCCACATATGAGGCAATTTTCCCATAGGAACTCGATCCACAGTGTGAGGATTCTGATACTCTTCATCAACCTAAATGATGAGATAAAGAGGTCAAATGAGAGGCAATACTGGAAAGCTTAAGATGCTAGATGATAAAAGACTGGCGTCTAGATTGTGATTTTTAGTTTATACGCAATGGATTGAAAAACTAAGTAGGACAGCGTTCAAGCTGTAATCTGTGAACAAATCATCCAAGAATATTATGAAAATTCAGACTGAATAGGTGTGGTAGGGGTGGCTGAAATCTATTCATAAGAAACCCTCAGGTGACACTGGATGCTGTTAGCAACTATTCTTCAAATCCCCACCAGAATGTAAAACTGTATCCCTACCATGTCTAATTCTCCTTCCCAACAGCAAACAAAGGCAGCACTTGCTTCATTTTTCTAAGTCTGATTTACACCAGCCATCTCAAGATTACTGGCTTCAGAGGATAACAAGCTGACACATGACATCACTCTGGTTCCACCTACTGATCTCTACATCATTCTCAGAATTGATATCTGCTCAATTGATATATTTACATCTCATTGTACAACAGTACTGGAATTGAGACTGCTTTAACAATTTATTTCAGAAGGAATAAAATCGTATCTGTTGTCCTACTCTGAAAACCAAAACTTCAGAATATTAAAGTCCCAAGACAAAGGCACAAACACTACATGAATCAGATAAGTCAGTATCATAGAAACATGGTTCCTTTCTTGTCAGTGATCCAGCACTATCCAACTCACCCTGTCAGGAGGAACGCTGTACAGCTCTGGAAGAAGAGGGACTCCATTTTTGCCCTTGATGAGGACTGCATCAAGAGCCTCTCTATATTCTTGAACCTGCAGAAAAAAGAAAAGTAGAAAACCAAACTTTTAGAGACTTTATATGGGAATCATAGCAGAAGGATACAGCTAAAGAAAAGCACTATTACAACAGAGCCTATTTAACCAATTAAAAAGGAGAGGAAAGGGGGAACAGTATTGTATCAACCTGACATACACTAGAATCATCTGAGAAGAGAGAGCCTCAGTGGGAAAAAAAAATACCTCCATAAGACTAGGCTACAGGCAAGCCTGTAAAGCACTTTCTTAGAGAGTGATTGACAGGGAAAAGCCTAGCCCATTGCAAGTGGTGCCATCTCTAGGCTGGTGGTCCTGGGTAAAGGGCTTTTTAACAGACTCAAGCATTGCAACCATGACACTGGCAGGTCTTGCCTTTCCCATTCCCTCTCTCTTGCTAAACTGTTAGATTACTTTCCTAAAGCTAGTTCCCAATGTACATTCCCTTATTTAGCCACTGACTCATTCCTGAGACTGATCGCCAAGGTCCAAGAATCAAAATGACAAGGTCCAACAATCAAATCCTATTATCTGGCTATACTGGTTAACATGTCCAATCAGGGCACACCAATTCATCCAATTCATCCTAACACAGACTTCCCCTTTTCTCTCTTTATAAACCACTCTTGCAGAAACATTGCTCCTTTGTGCTAAAGATTTGGGGTTGAGCTGTGTTCTGTCCTGACTCCAAGACCCCCTTACTCTGGTTCTAGGACAAAGTAGGTTGAGCAAGCCATGAGGAGCAAGCCAGTAAACAGTATTCTGCTATGGCCTCCGCATCAGCTCCTGCCTCCATGTTCCTAATGGGTGTGAGTTCCTGCCTTGGCTTCTTTCGATGCACTGTAATTCAGGACATGGAAACAAATAAACCCTTTATTCTCCAAGTTGCATTAGTCATGGTGTTTTGTCACAGCAGTAGCATCCTAACTAGGGCAGGTACTCATTAAATGCATCATGGAAACTGTGCACATTTTAATGCATTTAATTTGAGGTTGTAGTAAGTATGTGTGATTGAAGTCCTTGAACATAAATTATGTTTAAAGAGGTTCCAAACTTGTAGTTTACTAATAAGCACTTAATTTACTATGAATTTTTGAATTAAAAATTTTAATGATACATTTTATTTTTTATTTGGTGTTTTGCCTGCATGTATGTTTCTGTAGGGGGTGTCAGATCTCCTGGAACTGGAGTTACAGACAGTTGTAAACTGCCATGTGGGTGCTAGGAATTGAACCCAGGTCCTCTGGAAAAGCAGCCATCTCTCCAGCCCCCTGACTTTTATTTGTAAATATGTATTGTTTTAAAGAAGCTATCAACTTGAGAGTAGGTGGATGAGGCTTGAGAGACATAGCTGGGAGGGGTTTGAGGAAGGAAAGGATGTGGGGGGAGGGGCACAATTCTATTTCAAGTAAAAATATTTTTAAATGATGCTTTTTGGTTTTTGTTTGTTTGCTTTTATTTTGTTTTCAATACAGGGTCACATTATGTAGCTCCAACTGCCTGGAACTCATGCTATAGACCAGGCTGGCCCCAGACTCACAGAGATCCATCTGCTTCTGCCTCCCATGAGTTAGGATTAAAGACATGTGCCACTATGCATGGCAAAAATTATTTTTAAAAAATCATATGTATACATATGTGTTTTTGTGTGAGTATATGAATGTGTATGCTGGTACCCTTGGAGGCCAGAGGTCAGATTCCTGAAGCTTGAATTGTAATGCCTATAAGTGTTGTGAACCACATGACAAAGATTGCTGAGAATTAAACTTGGTCTTCTGGAAAAGCATTATGTGCTCTTAATCATTGAGCTACCTCGCCAGTCCTTAACTTGGCTCTTATTTCATTTCTTTTTAAGTTTTATTTTTATTTATGCACATATATACATCTCTGGGTGTGTTTGTGTTTTCATGTATATGCACACGTGTGCACGCCTGCTGAGGTTGGAAGAAGGCTTTAGCATCCCCTGGAACTGGAGTTGCCACTGGTGTTGAGCTTTCTGATGTGGGTGCTGCAACCTGAACTTTGGTCTTTTGCGAGAGCAGCAGATGTTTATAACCATTGAGAAATCTCTCCAGACCATCAACTAAGATTTTTAAAACTACATTTTTATGAATTACTTTTATTAATTAGTATAAAAATAATGGATTTTATTATGACATTTCATGTATATATATCATTATACTTCCCATTACCCTTGACATCTCTTCTCTCTAGATTTGGCTGCCGTTATGTTATTTATTATGTTGGGTTTATGTTATTTACTTAGCATTTGCTGAAACATAATAATACACTAAACTATATAAAAAGGAAGGGTCAGGATACAGTTCAGATGGCCTAGCATATACATATACAAGGCCTTGGGCTCATAAGAAGTAAAACAAAAACAAACACACACATACAAAAGCAAAAGCAAAAACAAAACCCTATAATTTATGGCAGAAAACATATTACATAGTTCTTTAAGACAATAGCTTCATCCCAGCTGCTTCATGGTATAAATAGGATATTGACAAAGTTACAAATTTTCTCAAATGTGTTTCATAGATTGGGGTACAGTTTCAATATTGTGGAGCAGTTCCTGGAGGTTTTAAGGCAGGCAGCAAAAAATGCTCAGGGTGAGGTAAAAATGAAACTAATCATTTGGTCAGCCTAATTTGGTAACCAGTCTGGACTTCTCCAGTCTGACCCAGATCATTTTACTTTAGCCATATTTAAATACAGCTCAATTTTGGAAAAAATTCAAATAACAATTAACTCAGCCCTATGAATACAATAAAGCTTAAGACATGTTCACACTGAAGTTCTTTACAAAGGGCATATGGCTGTATCTGTAAGATGGCTTTTTCTTGACTCAGAAACTGCTTAGGATATAAGGGTCTAAGGAGATTAATGGACATGAACATAATACAACACAGAAGTCACTAAGACTGTTATAAATTACAAAGGACATCTCTCACAATGGTGAGTTTTGTGGCCTAGAGGTAATGCTCAAGGTTTTAGGAGTCTGGAATAAACAAACATAATATTCTGGGTGATATGGGAGGAGCCTGGCTCAACAGGCAGCAAAGGATTATCAGGCTGTAAAGTACATTTTTCCCCAGCACTTAGGGAGAACAGCCAAATATCTTCTCCATTGGGAGACTCCAGCTGTGTGTTTAACTTTTCCTGGCTTCTCCAGTGCTTATCTTCCTAACCAACTGCACCAGAGGGGCAGCCCGGGGTTATGAGATGACTACCCTTACATTTCCCAGTGCTTCAACTGCGGTAAATTTGGTCATTTGAAAAGAAATTGTAACCAAGCGGCTAAAAGTCTCAGAGATCAAAATGGCCTGTGTGTTAAATAACTCTGAGAAATAGAGTACTTTGCCCAGAGACACTAATGAGCCCTTTCTGGGAGCAATGTGTCCTCAGTAAGAAAGCTGAGGCTTCCCAGAGTTTGTAGATGCTGTGGTAAGGGGTGCCACTGAACAAGTGAGTGCAGGGACAGGAGGGATATACTATATTATCTTTTGCTATCAATCTTTTGCTTTGGCGCCCTAGCTCAAGGCTCAGCAGCAATGTATGATAATGTATGCTAGGATAAAAGGTACATTACTGAATTTACTACTCTCAAGTATTTTACATTGCCATGGAGCATTGTATTATTTTTATTTTCTTTTAATAAATCTTTTTTTTTGTCTTTTTCTTTTTTCTTTTTAGATTTATTTATTGTTATATGTAAGTACACTGTAGCTGTCTTCAGACACACCAGAAGAGGGCGTCAGATCTCATTACAGATGGTTGTGAGCCACCATGTGGTAGCTGGGGTTTGAACTCAGGACCTCTGGAAGAGCAGTCATTGCTCTTAACCACTGAGCCATCTCACCAGCCTGGAGTATTGTATTATTGATAGAAATTTAAAGTTGCTTTGTTCAAATCTTGCTTAATGTATTGTACATATGCAACTCATTTTAAAAATTAATGTAAAGTTCTAGTCTTACAAAAGCTACTATTTCAAACTGTTTAGGATAATTAGAAATGTAAGTTAGTAAGTAATTAGTCACCTATCAATAATCTTACTTTGTTGTCTTGTTAGGTACTAGTTCAGTTAATTACAAAAATAAACTTTATTTAGTCTTGTATATATTTTCAAAGTTAAACAGATAGTAAATAGCTAGAAACAAATAATGTTTGGCTATTAAGATATACTGGGATAGATAGGTGGTCTTCAGACACTTTGGAAATCTAGAGACTATGGCATTTAAGTTAGTTCAATAATGAAAGGCTTTTCTCACAGAAAGACACATTTACTCCTGGAAGCACCCTCAATCTACTTCAAAGAAAATGTTGGGCACTGAAGAACCTCTACAGTTTTGGAAGCTGCTTGCTCTGAACTTCCTGTTTACTCAAGTAAAATTTTATCTTTCTCAGGTCTCTGATGGGGTTGAATACTATATAGTTAATAATCTCACAGAGACATAAAAGCCTAGGTTGTTTAGAATCTAAGGAAATGCTTTAGGGTTTAAAAAGATATTTATAGTCTGATAAAATAAATTTATGAAAGTGATTTAGATTCAAAACTTTGGACTCAACAGGATAGGATAGATAGTGGAGTACTTTCTCCAAGATTGCCAAATACATATGGACTGGACATTGTACAAACAATTCTTACTTGATAGTTCATAATTGTTCTTATTGCATGTAGTTTATTGATGCTAGGGAAAAAAGCCATTTTTGGCCTAAAAGGAGGAAATGCAGTGGAAGCTTTGGTTTCTTTAAAAACCTGGTTATGTTCCATCAATATGTTTTTGCTTTAATCCCAGGTGTGGGAGAAGCGGCTGCTTCACAGATGATTAGGATCTGTCTCCTACACTAGCAGCGGAATGGTTTTGCCAACTGCAAATAGTTTATTTACATTTGGTATTCTGGGGACTCTTCAGAGGGTATAAATGCCAGAGCTCTGACACGGACTGGGACACTCTGAGGCAGCTGCTGCTCCTGATGCTGTTATAGTTTGTCAGATGTTTGTAAACAGAGAGACTAGAACAAGTTGGAGATATCCTGACTACAAAGATGGAATTTGCCCTAATGAACTTACTCTCCCTAATCAGTAGGAAGTAGTCTAAAGATATATATGTCCTCTTCCCCCTCTAACCTTCTTTTTCTCTTGTCAGGAGCCATCTAGGATAGGCTAAGGTACCAGGTGAGTTTCCTGAAGGTGGCACACATTTTTGTATGTCTTGTGATGGGTGAGCTGTAAGAATGGGTGAGCAGGGTCTTTGGAGACTTCATTCCAGGATTGCTTCTTACTACTGATATGCCTTTCCTGTCATTATTACATAGCTAAGGATTCCTGGTTATTAGCTCACCCTATTGAGCACATTTCCTGCAGACCAACATAAAGATGAACTTTGATGAATTAATGCTGTTTAGATGAACTAATGCTTTTATAGAATTCCTGATTTGATTCAAATAATTTTAGGAAGAAAGGTTTGAGATGATGTTAATTGCTTTGCCAAAAAGATATAATAAAATTAGAATCAAGACTAGAATATGCCCACTTCTCGTAAAATAGTAAGTAAAGGTTATATAATAAAAAATACAATGAGCTTTCATAACTACACTACAAAGAGAAATGGGCTTGGGACAAATTTGTAATCAAGAAAAAACATTCATTCTAGGTCAGACTGAAGGATGAAGCTACAGATGTGAACTATGATAAAGTGAGACGATGTGAAACTGCTGCTTGGAACTTACAATGATATAGACTGAAACAGTGCTTTGTACTGACTATCAACATCCTTCTATAACTTCCCTTTTGTGTAACATTTTTATCTATGAAGTAATTTTCTAAAGAACTTTTGTCTGAAAAGGTATAAAAAGGCCAGAGAGAAGAAATAAGGTGGTAGTTTGCTGGACTCTGCCCCATCCATTCAAATGTATATATGTATATGTCTGTTTGCCTATATGTATTGACATATATCTGTAGGTATATGTTTATGTATGTATGCATGAATACTTGTGATGAGACACGTGGTTGGGCCTGACCAGAATGTGTGTGTGTTATGAGTGCATGTGTATCTGTGCTTATTGCCTATGTAAAAGATTTTCTTTCTTTTCTTCTCTTTCCTTCCTGGTTCATGAAGAGTTAAATGAGTCCAAGACTCCTGCCTGGCCAGAGAGAGGTCTTTAAGCAACAGAGATAAAGTAAGAAACCAGCACTTATGAAAGCAGAAATAGTAAGAGTTCAGAGTAAGAAACCAGCACTTATGAAAGCACAAATGGTAAGAAAAAGTTAAGTTTCCAGAGGCAATCAGCTTCTGACCCTCCAGAACAGTAAGAGAGTTACAAGGCCATACAGATCATGAGTTGTGGCCTTTGCCCAACTTTGTTCATCTCAGCTCGTTCCCCAGCCAGAGCAGGCCTGACACTCTCCTACCTAGTGCTGGAAGTTTAGAAGGGTGCTTACATGCAATTTTTTTCTGAGAACATATTCTGTTGAACTAAACTGTCTAAAATTACACAGACATGCACACACCTAAGAAGGCCAATGAACTACGGGAGTCCACATCTGTTGTTGCATCCAACTGTCTAAGACCTTTCTTTAAATACATCCTAACTTACAAGCCTCTGACAGCTGCCCTGGTTGCAAGCTGTGTACCTTCCTCTCTAACTGACCCCTTTCTTCTCTACCTATTCTAATGTTTTTCTCTCTACTTTGTGTTTTTCCCCTCTAATTTTTATATTTTATTTTATTTCTCTTTGTTTTCTTCCTCTTACATACAGGCAGAGATGCCAGCCAGGTAAACTAGTAGGAAGAAGGTCAAACATTTCTACAAGCAAAATTCAAGTCTTCTTCAAGGTAAATCTATCACTCCTATGGTTACACTTAAGTATTTGAACAAACTATTTATTGAGACAAGATCTTACTATATAGTCTCAGTTAGCCTAAAACTGGCTATAGCAGACTCGCCTCAAACTCAAAAAACCCATACACCTCTTTCTAGTTCTGGGATTGAAGGTGTGTACCAGTACATTCAGCCATGCAAACATTTCAGCACTGCGCTCCTTATCCCATTTTCCTGTTTTATAGTTTTTTTAATTTCTTGAATAGGCATTGCATGGTGATTTTTTTTAAAGGGATGATGTCTCATTATAGTAGAACTGAATGTATTTTGAACTTTCAGCATATATTTATTTGTGAATGTACAAAAAATTTTGGAAATACCTTTTTAAAAGATTTATTTGTTTTTATTTTATGTGTATGAGTATTTTGCCTGCATATATGCACATGAACAACATGGGTGCCTGCTACCCACAGAGGTTAGAAGAAGGCTTTGGATCCATTCCCTAGAACTGAAGTTAACAGTTTGTGAGTTGCCATGTAGGTGCTAGTCCAGGTCCTCTGGACAAGCAACAAGTCTTGTTAATCATCTCTGTATCATCCAGGAATATTTTTTAGGAATATTATTGAGATGGTCTTGCTATTTAACCTACACTGGCCTCAAACTTATGAACTGCCTGCCCTAGCCTCTGAGTTCTAGGATTACAAACATGCACCACTACACTAAAAAATCTTTTTAGTATATACATTTGTGTGGTATGATGTAATATGTATATGTATGTATGTATATACATATATATGTATACATATACCATAAAATGAAATTGGTATTTTAACATCCTTACTTGATAATCTTTAATGAAAAAATGTTTCCTCACCTACAGAGACACTGAAACTGAAGAACTTAAAGACAATACTTGGATTACTCAATGGTCAAAACTGAACAAAACAATCTGAGTCTCCCAACTCTTAATTCACTACTATTAGCTTTAAGAATCTTGGAGACAACTCCATCTCTTCCCTAGTAGGAAGACTCCCACTTAGCAAGTAAAAACAGGTACAGCCGTTAATCAAAAGAATATACGAGAACAGCTTGCTAAGACCTCTTCTCCCAGCTCATTACCTGTTCTATGTTGCCACTGAAGATCCCATCAAGGATAAAGTACGTCCAGAACAATGGCCATTCACACTCAATGTTTTCAAAGAGCTTCAGCTCAGCTGGTTCATAGTATAGGCGACTGGGATCCTGAACAAAAATATAATAGACAAAGTCTGTCCTGTCACTCGATTAGATGTATATCCTTAGTTTAGAGGTATTATAATAGGAGTTTTACTGCAGACCATTTGTTTCAAAGACAGCATCAGGAAAAGCAGTAAGCACATATTCATACTCCCCTCCCCTGGCAAGTACTCTATAAAGAGACTTCCAACTACTGGTTTGGGGATAATAAGGACCATTGTCCTGATACACTAATCTATAATTAAGCAGAACCACATCCTCAAACATGTACATCTATCGATCTCTCACCAACACAGACATAGTACTCAAAACCAGCTCAGCAGCAGCAGCAGCAGCAGCAGCAGCAGCAATATCTTTTCGAGCAATAAGTGCGGCATTCAGGATTCAATGAGGCCATTAGAGTGGAGACTGAATCCCTGGTTTTGTCAGAGAGAGAGACCAGAAGAGGCACACTAGTGATTCCTATCTCTTGCCAGGAGGTACTTGAACCACACTGGGACTCTGTCAGTAAGAAGGTAATCATCAGATGTGGACCTCTTCATTTTGTACCTACAGAATTGTGACCCCCACCCAAGTACTGAGTTGTACTCAGTCTGTGGTACTTTGTCATTGACAACAGAAAATGGACCATGACAGGTAGTCAAAAGGATGTACTGATGAAAAGATGCCTTTCTCTTTGTATTGATTAAATATTGGGGTGGGGGTTGGAGATTATGCAAATACTGTTTGTGTTTAAAACTTGTGTCCACACTAACCAACTCAAAGAAAAGACTGCCTTTCCTTTTTATATTTATTTTTTGACATTTTACTGTTAATTTTTTTATCATCAATGTCAGAGCTTGGCAGCAAAGCCCAACAAATACAGCAAACATCACTTATTATTTCTTTTAATGATCTGCAAAAATTCTATCAGGAGGTAACTGTTGTCTCTGAATAAGGTTACAAAGAGTAAGAACAATTCTGTCCTATTTACCTGTGGGGAAAAGAAACATACCTCTTTAGGAGTTTTATATCCATCTCGCAGAAAACGACAGCAACCATAACGACCCTGGGGACATAGAGAAAAAGGCCCTGAAGCTTGTACATCTGTAAGACTCTATAATTAAGAAGAAACATCCTTGACCATCTGTATGTATCAACCTCTCAGGAATACAGACGTAGTATTCAAAGACAGCTCAGCAGCACCAGCAATGTCCTTTCAAGCAAGAAGTGTGTCACAGATTCTTCCCCAAAGCAGCATTCCCAGCAGAACTTTTCCAAGGCTGTCCACTGTAGGCCAAACCTACAACAAGCTAATTACTGCACAGTCCACCTCACAGTACCTGCAGCTCCTATGAGATTATATTTTATTTTTTAAAAATATATTTAAAATTTTTTGAACTTATTTCAAAATACTAGTGTTTATAAACGTTGTAAACAC
>JADRCC010148973.1:0-12180 GCA_019843855.1 Hylomyscus alleni
AGCCTACAGAGAATGAACTCAATGGCCTCTACAGAGGTTTTGTGTCTCATAATGTTATGTTGGAGAATTGTTTAAATTATATCTCAATTCATATTTTTATTGTATTTCATTATTTTTACATTACAAATTTGTATAATACATATATAATGTATGTAATATGGCTTCTAATTTTTTCTTCATGGGATTACTGACTATGTGAATGAATGTGTCCCTGTGTCTATATCTGTTTCTTATGTCTTTACCTAGGGTATTTTCCTTCTGATTTTGTTTCTTTGCTTGCTTTGTTTTATACTATACACATTTTTTGTTTTATATATTTTGTTTTATTTTATTATCATCTCTTAGATACCTATTTGTTTTCTAATAAGAGACAGAAAAGGCAATGGATCTGGATGGGAGGGGACAAGGGGAGAAACTTGAAGGGACAGAGGGATGGAAAACTATACTCACAATGTATTGTGTGAAAAAAATATTTTCAATGAAAGTCAAAAATAGAAGGAGAGAGAAATGCTTTTTCAATAAAAAATTAAGAGAAATATATTGACATCAGTGATTATAGTAGATTAAGAACTATTGTCCTTATCTTTCTTAATGGTTTTTATTCAAGGAAGTTTCTTAAAAGATACTGTATGATGACAAAGCTGTGGAGGCTCCCCCAAGTAACCTGGAAAACTATTATACAGTATCCACTAGGATGCAAAAACAACCTGTATCAGTGTGGATGCTGAGGTACATACTGAACAAAGCATTTAGTAAGCTTACAAAAGAAAAATACCAGTTGTTGAATAGGATGAATAATTTAAATAATATATGATATTGGCTATCTTTTTAAAAAATAAATCATTTTATTTATTTACATTTCAAATGTTGCTCCCCTTCCTGGTCCCCTATCCTTAACTTCTTCACCCTATTCCCCCTCCCCTTTGCTTCTGAGAGTGTGCTCCCCAACTGATCCTCCCACTCCAACTCACTCCTACCAGCATCCACCTTCATGAGGCATCAAGTCTCTACATGATTAGTCGCATCCTCTCCCATTGAGGTTAAACAAGGCAGTATTCTGCTTTATATGTACCAGGGCCATGGACCAGCCTATGTATGCTCTTTGGTTAGTGGCTTATTCTATGAGAGCTCTGAAGGGTCCAGGTTAGTTGATAGTGTTGGTCTTTCTAAGGGTTGCCATCCTCTTCAGCTCCTTGAATCCTTCCCCTAACTCTTCCATATTAGTCCCAGAACTCAATCCAATATTCAGCTGTATGTATCTGCATTTGTCTTAGTTGCTGGTAGAACCTCTCAGAGGATAGCCAGGCTAAGCTCCAGTTTGCAAGCACAATATGGCATCATGGTATCAGTAATAATGGCAGAGTTTGGTGCCTGCTCATGGGATGGATCCCAAGTTGGGTTGGTCTCTGGATAACCTTTCCTTCAGTCTCTGCTCCATGTTTATCCCTGTTCCTATAGACAGGAACAGTTCTGGGTCAAGAATTATTGAAGATGTTTGGATAGCCCCATGTCTGAAATGGCGGCCACATTTATCTACTGGAGGTGGTCTTTTGAGGTTCCATCTCCCCACTGTTTGACATTTCGACTAAGGTGATTACCATTGAGTCCTGGAAACCTCTCACATCTCAGGTCTCACCTCCCCCCCACTGCTTCCTATTTCTATTCATTTTCCTGGCCCTCTGGGTTTTTCTCCTGTCTCCTCTCAAATCTGATCCTAACCCATTTTCACCTTCCCCTCGCCTCTCCTACCCAGGTTCCTACATCTTTCTACCTCCCATGAGTATTTTGCTCCCGTTCTAAGTGGGATTGAACTATCTACAAGTGGGCCTTCTTTTTTACTAAGATTCCTACTGTCTGTGAGTTGTATAATGGGTATTCTGAACTTTTTGGCTAATATCTACTTACCACTCTATACATGCCATGTATATTCTTTTGGGTCTGGGTTACCTCACTTAGGATGATATTTTCTAGTTCCATCCATTTGCCAGAACAATTCATGATGTCCTCATTTTTTTAATACCTGATTAGTATTCCATTGTATAAATGAACCACATCTTCTGTATCCATTCTTCAGTTGAGGGGTGTCTGGATTGTTTCTTGCTTCTGGCATTACAAATAAGGTTCCTATCAACATAGTAGAGAATGTGTACTTGTGATATGGTGGAGCATCTTTTGAGTATGTGCCCAGGAACAGATGCTAATGTTATGGTGTTATGATCTTACATGTTCTCTCTTCAGATTTAAGAACTGATAAATTTGGGCTAAGAGATAGGGAAGGAATTTGCAACAAATTTTGTGTTTTAAGTTTTAATCTTTGTAGCTGTATTTTAACTTACCAGGGCCTTAAAAATTATTTTAACTAGTTCTCCATGGAACCATATTTTATCAAGTCAACTTTCAAATGACAAAGGCTTACTTATATTTTGACTTATTTAATTTTTATTATTTATTCTTTATTTTTTATAGTCCAGTCTTCATTCCCCTCCCTGTCTGACCCCCAGATCGCTCCCTACCCCATACCTTCTCCCCCCACTCTCATCTCCAGTTTCCAAGAGGATGTCCCCACCCCACCAGACCTCCCCACTCTCTAGGACCTCAAGTCTCTTGAGGGTAGGTGCTTCTTCTCTCACTGAAGGCAGAACAGGCAGTCCTCTACTATATAAGTGTCAGGGTCCTCATGTCAGCTGGTGTAAGTTGCCTGGTTTGTGGCTCAGTGTTTGAGAGATCTCAGGGGTACTGGTCTATTGAGACTGCTGTTCTTCCCATGAGGCTGCCCTCTTCCTCAGCTTCTTCCAGCTTTTCCCCGATTCAACCATGGCAATCCCCAGCTTCTGTCCACTGTGTGAGTGCTAATATCTGCATCTGTCTCTTTCAGCTGCTTGTTGGGCTTTTCAGAGGGCTGCTATGCTAGACTCCTGTCTGCGAACACACCACACCATCAGTAAAGGTGTCAGGTCCCGGGGGGACCTCCTCTTGAACTGGTTCCCAATTTGGGCTTGTCACCGGACCTCAGGTTCTTCTCCATTTTTGTCCCCGACATTCCTTCAGACAGGGACAATTCTGGGTCAGAGCTTTTTACTGTGAGATGGCGATCCCATCCCTCCATTTGATGTCCAGACCCTCAACTGGATGTATACTCTACAAGTTTTCCCTTCCCACTGCAAAGCACACCATCCATGGTCCCTCCCTTTGAGTCCTGAGAGTCTCTCCCTTCGTATGTCTCCGGAACATTCTAGAGGGTATTCCCTACCTCTTAGCTCCCTAGGTTGCCTGTTTCCATTCTTTCTACTGGCCCTCAAGGCTTCAATCCTGTTTCCCATGCCCCAGTACTTGATCCTGTTCCCCCTTTCCCCTCTCTGTCCCATCTGCCACCTAGGTCCCTCCCTTCCTCTGCCCTCCCCCAATGATTGCTTTCTTCTTACCCTCAAGTGGGATTGAGGCATTCTCACCTGGGCCCTTCTGTTTGTTAACCTTGAGTTCTGTGGCGTGTGTCCTGGATATTTATGTATTTCCTTTTGGGTCTGAGTCACCTCACTCAGGATGATATTTTCTAGTTTCACCCATTTTCCTACAAACCTCATAATGTCCTCATTTTTAATAGCTGAGTAGTGTTCCATTGCATAAACAAACCACATTTTCTGTGTCCATTCTTCATTTGTGAGACATCTGTGTTGTTTTCAGCTTCTGGCTATCACAATTAAGGCCTCAATGAACAATGTGGAACACGTGCCCCTGCGGCATGGTGGGCCATCTTTTGGCTTATTTCTTAATATACAAATCCTCGATGCCCAGTTTCCTATAAAGAGTTTTGTGACTATGGAGAATTTAAATCTATAGTCAAAGGAGCCATATTTTTAGTTGATTTTATTTTATGATTATTGTAGCAAATTTGAACTTAACAACACATCCCATTTAAATTAAAAGAGGATACTTCGTGATTAAGTACATGTATTTTTGCCAATTCATGTTTTCAAAGCAATTTTCAACATTCAGTAAAATCTGTTTCTAATTTGTAATAAATAAATCATGTACTTTAAATCTTTTGTGTTACTCAAGCAGTTTATGTATAAATTAGGGTATAGAATTGAATTTGTAATTATATAAAATCATGGAAGTGTGTTTATTTTGTATTGAAATTGTATACATAATATATAATTAAGTTTTATTTTGCCTATTGAGACATATTCTGGAGATTATGCTTAAACCATCTAGAAATCCAGGTCCAGAACAATGTTTTGTGGATGTAAAGTTTATTCTATAGTTAAGTTTAAAATTTATTCTTAAAAATCTATTTTTAACCTTGAAACCACTTAAAGTACCATTGTGTGCATCTGTATATGCTTATTTATATACTTATGTATTTATTATTACTTTCTTAAAATCACAATTCTTAATTTCTTACTCTGGCTGATAAGTAAAACTAACAAAGATATTATGTCAGTCGTTACTACTTCCTGGGATACTCCTAAACATAAGAAAACATGTTCCTTTCCCATCTTGTTCTCTTTAAGTAAAATCTTTAGAATGACATGTATTTTTGTTGCAGGAATGCAGGGAGTCAAGTGTGTAATATCAAGATTAAGGTATGAAGCAGAACAATTTATAGAAAAAGCCTGAAAAACTTTTATTTCTTTGGAAATGAGAAGTGTGAGAAAGCATTCAATATACAATCTTGGGGATTACTAATATCCTATGAAGTATCATGTCCCTGGAGACACAGTTTTTCCCAGCTTTTTTTTTTTTTTCTCAACTCTCTACATCCTTCTTATTTTGTGGAGCACTTTCCTGTTCTTCACATTTTAACCACATGTCCCTTGTGTAGTCTTTAGCCCTGAGACACAAATCCTGGAAAAGAATGTCCCCATGAACTCAGATCTATGGCCAGGTAGTAAGCATTTTTTCCCTTTCCCCTTTTTATCTTCTTTTTGAATACAGGCCAAAATCCTAACCATGTTTTCTTTGATATTCTCAGCCTTCTTACTCTTTCTCCAAGGGCCTCCTCCTCTTCCACCATACAGTAGTTTTACCAGGACATTGGTAACGGGACAGGTTGCAAAGAGATAATAAGCTAGATATGGGTGAAGACAGAATGAGGTAGAGAATGAGAAGTATCTAGATGATGATTAGAACATATTACCAAAGTTAGTTTGAAGCCAAATAGAGCAATTCAAGAGAAGCCCAGAGAGGTGAGATTGATTCAGTAAGCTCAGAGAGGAGTTTTAAGACAGTAGAGCTGAGTTGACAAGCCAGCTAGGGTTCAGAAAGAACTAGAGCTGTATTTATTCCATAGTAAGTCTCTGAGATTGAAATACTCTAGGCCTAATTTAGATTGTTTGGAGTCTAGAAGTTTCCAGGACTATGATTAGGTTAGTAGACTAAGGCAGAAAGCATTGGAGTCATCAATTAATACAGGAAAATAAAAGATAAAATTACACCACAGAAAATCCTAAGCAAGCCCTCAATTGTGACTCCCTTCTCAGATGACTTAAAGAAGTTTAAATTGACAGTTAAAGTCAACTAAGACAGTTTCATATCAAAAAAGGCAATAAATAACAAGACATGACATCATGTCAGCTTCTAAAATGGTGTTAGTCTTATACTTCCTTTAAGTAATAAGTCAAGAATAACATGATGTATGTTTGATTTATATCACATGGTTGTAGCCATATATTAAACTAGGTGTAATTTTTATCTATTTCTAAAGATTATCTACAAATTCATTTTCTGCTATGATTAATTTTTCCTTTCTATTCCCTCCTTTCTTTTATTTTTCCTTCCTTTCTTCCTTCCTTCCTTCCTTCCTTCCTTCCTTCCTTCCTTCCTTCTTTCTTTCTTTCTTTCTTTTCTTTTTTCTTTCTTTCTTTCAAGATAGGGTCACTCTGTAATCCAGACTGGCCTGGGGCTTACTATGTGTCTGTGATGTCAGCTTGATCTTGGTGTCAATTTGACACACCTATTAAAGGTGAATCTCAACTGTGGACTTGCTCACTTTGAGCTGTGGGTAAGTCTCTGTTGAGTTGTCTTAATTATTGATTGATATAGTAGGGGCCAGGCCACTGTCATCTTTTTTATTAGATATTTTCTTTATTTACATTTCAAATGTTACCCATTTTCCTGGTATCCCATCCAAAAACCCCCTATCCTATCCCTCCTCTCCCTGCTCACCAACCGACCCACTCCTTCTTCTTGGACCTGGCATTCTCCTACAATGGATCATAGGGCCTTCACAGGACCAAGGGCCTCTCCTCCCATTGGCAATCATCAAGGCCATCCTCTGCTACATTTTCAGCTGGAGTCATGAGTCCTACCATGTGTATTCTTTGGTGGTGGTTTAGACCCTGGTAACTCTGGGTATAATGGTTGGTTCATATTGTTGTTCCTCCTATGGGACTGCAAATCCCTTCAGCTCCTTGGGTCCTCTCTTTAGTTCCTCCATTGGAGACCCTGTGCTCAGTCCAATGGATGGCTGTGAGCCTCTACTTCTGTATTAGTCGGGCACTGGCAGAGCCTATCAAGAGACAGCTATATTAGGCTCCTGTCAGCCAGCACTTGCTGGCATCCACAATAGTGTCTGGATTTGATGATTGAATATGGGAAGGATTCCCAGGTAGAGCAGTCTCTGAATTGTCCTTCCTTTAGTCTCTGCTCCATAGTTAGTCTTTGCAACTCCTTGCATGGGTATTTTGTTCCTCCTTTTAAGAAGGAATGAAATGTCCACATTTTGGTCTTCCTTCTTCTTGAGTTTCTTCTGTTTCGTGGGTTGTTCTTCCTGTATTCCGAACTTCTGGGCTAATAACCACTTGTCAGATAGTGCATACCATGCGTATTCTTTTGTGATTGGGTTACCTCACTCAGGATGATATTCTCCAGATCCATCCATTTCCCTAAGAATTTCATAAATTCATTGTTTTTAATAGCTGAGTAGTACTTCATTGTGTAGATGTACCACATTTTCTGTATCCATTCCTCTGTTGAGGGACATCTGGGTTGTATCCAGTTTCTGGCTATTATAAATAAGGCTGCTACAAATATAGTGGATCATGTGTCCTTATTATATGTTGGAGCATCTTCTAGGTATATGCCCAGGAGTGGTATAGCTGGGTCCTCTGGTAGTACTATGTCCAATTTCCAGAGGAACCGCCCAACTGTTTTCCAGAGTGGTTGTACCAGCTTGCAATCCCACCAGTAATGAAGATCCTATTGTTGAAGACACTATATCCATGATTATAAGAGGCAGAGGTATCAAGCTGGAACTTGTGATGCTAAAGTTATGTTAATGGCTAAGTTTCTGTTTAAAAGTTTAAACTTTTTGTGCTTAAGAGAACTACAAGGCAATATCAAACTTTGAAATCTGAAGGAATTGTATGGGTTACTTTTTATCACTGTTTCTGCTTCTGTAAACAAAAGCTTACTTTGGATAAGGGGACACTGTGATTATATAAGAACAAAATGTATCTTTGTATTCTTTGCCTTTATAAGTCTCTGATGAATGGAAGTTGGTGCTGCATTAGGAAAATCCCAAGTCCTTGGTGTAGACACAAGGGTGTCAGTATCTTAGTAAAGTGTCTTCCTTATTAAAATACATTATTGGTTAGACTGGTGAATCTCTGAACTACCCCAGACATATAACAGAGCTAGAAACTTTCTTTCTCGGCTAACTTTCATGGTACAGAAATATGCTATGTACACTGCAGGGAATATAAGGCATCAATGGTCTTAGTCAGCTGTGATCCTTATACACTACCATTTGGGAACTTTTTGTTATGAATAATTGTTGGATTATACTAGAAGATCCCTGCATGAATTGATTATTATCTAATTTTTGTACTTTAACAGACTGAGTGTTACATTAGTTGATATTCTTTAGAAATTGTTTGAAGTTAATATACAAACAATGGGTTTCAAGGTAGTATATCCATGCATATGACTCATATATTTTGTTCTATTAGTTTCATGTTAAGTCTGATTTGCATATTTGGAATAAAACTTAATTGGTTATTTTTCTAATACAATTATTATTATCACTATGCTCATTTAATTAAAAAATGTATATGCTTTTAATTAAGATAGAATTTCCTCATTTCCATTCTTCCTTTTCCTTCTATTATCTCCTTGGGAATATCCTCTTTCTACCCCTTTCTATGTCAATATTCAAACTGAGTTGATTGTGTTATATTCTAGAAAAATAAGGGGCTTCATCCCTAAAAAAGACTAACTCTTGCTATCCTGGTGTTCATTTATTGACTATAGTTATGTCTAAGGATGCGCTAAGAAATGTCTCCCCTTCCATGTTAACATGTCTTTTGCTTTTATCATTATTCAGGTCTTGTTCATGAAGCCATGTGTAGGAGAGTAGAATTCTTGTTATTCTGGATCTTATAATTCACCCCACATCCACCCTGAATCCACAAACATATTTCCATGATGTTACCAAAGTCCTAGATACAAGAACTGTGATGTAGATATACCTATTGCGTCAGAGTGCCAGAGGAACCATTTATCTCTGCTTTGTGTCAACTGTGATTTTCTGTGATGCTTTCCATTTGCTTTAAAGAGGATTTTCTTGGTAAAGGATAGTAACTCCACTTATCTTTGGTTATAAGTTTAAGATTTAGAATACAGGTAGGAATTATGCTGTTCTAGTAAAGAAGTGGTAGTAGATCCTCTTCTATGGTCCATGACCTCACTAGCCTTAGAAAGTTGGCTAAGTTTTCCGTACCAGGTATAATTTTCTTTATTTTAAGTAGGCCTTAAGTCCAATTAGACAGCTGTTGGTTATCACCAATATGTGAGTACCACTTATTGCACCTTTATTTTTGTTTCAATCATAACAATCCAGATAATGAATTACTTTCTTGAATTAGTAAGGAGCAGCATGGCATAGAATTGGCCTTTCTAAATCCTGATAAAATATTTTTCTTTATAGTTCTGATGCAGTTACTGAATTGCATTTATCTTATTGTCTTAATATTTACTTATAGCTGATCTTTGATTTATATAAAGCAAATATCAAAGTATACCTCTTATAAGAATGTAAGAACTATGTAGATATGTACATATTGTATTTAGTTGGAGATTTGAGACAGTGACTAAGGCATATTTTATCATTTCAATCCAATATATAATATAGCATATTGAATAATAATGACAATGTAAAAGCATAACACTCATTTCACTCTCATCTCAAAGGATCTCATCTCAGTTTATTCTAGAACCAAATGTATTGGCTATTCCTGGTTACCAACTTGACTATATCTAGAGTGAACTACAGTCCAGAATTTGAAGGATTACCTGTGATCCTAATCTGGAGGATGAGAGATACAAGTTTCTGACCTGAATCTTGGCATGGAGATCTTGAGGTATAGTGACTATGAATCCAGAAGATTAAGACAGGTCATTCTCCAAGTTCAAGGTCATCTGGGATTAAAGGTGTGATGAAAGGTCATCTGGTGGCATACACCTTTAATTTGGGCCACACCTTTTGCTGGAGACCTATATAAGGACATTGGAAGGAAGGCTCTCTCTGTTTCTCCTGCTTGCCTTGTGGAACTGAGCAACTGCTAGATCCTTGGACTTCCATTCACAGCTACTGCTAACCATTGTTGTGAGTTGGACTGCAGACTCTAAGTCATCAATAAATTCCTTTACTATGTAGAGACTACCATAAGTTCTGGAACTCTAGAGAACCTGGACTAATACATCAAATATTATCATGAATCAGAAATATAGATTTAGGTCTCCAAAAATACCAGGTTCAAATGAGGTAAAAAAAAAATTATGAAATTTTTATAGTAATAACTGAAAGAAAGCAATAAGTCAAGACACTTTCAAATACTTTGATAGGTATGTAGGGTAAATATGTTATGGCAAAATGGACAGAACTGTGCTATAGACCTTAGATGCTTGCCAACAGAATTCTTAGCTCTGTAATTTGTGGAACCTAGGGTTTTGTTAATTCATACATTCCAAGAGTTTTTGTTGTTGTTGTTATTTTTATCAGTTAGTAACAAGATATTAAGTCCCACAGAGAAGGTCAGGTAATGATTATTTAGAGTGCTATAGATTACCCAAGCGAAACTGTAATTAGAATCTGAATCTCAAACATTCCAAGGTCCCTAGTATCTTTGAAGTTTAATAAGTTAGTCAGCCTTACAGAAAGTTTCAGTTTGGAGATGTAGTTCCTTTCAGGGAGCATTCATTTAGAATAGATTTACAAAGTGGATTGTCTTCAAAGTTACCTAATATTCTAGTTTATAGACAAGATTTAATTAATTTTTAAAAATATACTCTATCATTTTAAAATATTACTATAACTGGAAAAGAAAATTTTGAAAAGGTAATGTTAATTAAATTGGAAAGAACAGAACTGAAGATTAATGAGAGAGATGCCCTGAAATGGATTGTCCTTTACTAGGAACCATTGTTTGTTTGTTTATTTTCAGAACTGGGAACCAATTTCGTGGCCTTATCCTTGCTTGGCTAGTGGTTGATTTCTGAGGAGAGAAACTTTTTCTTCCCCAAGAAACAGCAAAGTTCACTCTTTCAAAGGTGTTTTGAAGAAGAGGTTTGTTTCCATGCCAGCATACCATATAGTTAATAAATGATCGTTCATTGTGGGTACATGACTTGAGCTATGTGCTAAGCATGACAGAGATGCTGGATGGGGGCTGGAGTTGATTAATGTGTGGCCTACAATGAAAACTTTCTGAAACCACTGACAGCAGAGGCATGGCCTTGCTTTACAGATCTAAGTTCATGCCATACTAACTGTAGTATGGAGGTTGAACCTTATTTGCATTATTTAGGGACCTGAGTGTTTTATCAGGAAGAAGATTGGGGTAATCACTATCTTTCAGTTGAAGAGGTTGTAGAATGCAGAACCACCTGCATTCCAGAACCGGGTGCCCCCCACTCAAATGCCCACCTCAGTGGTCACATCTTCACTAGCTGCAAAATGTGACAGATTTCCAGTTTCCATGAGTTGCAGACCCTTTAAAAAAGTCCCTGGTCTCAAGGCCCGGTCACTATTTCTGATTCTGTCTCTGTGTCTCTGTCTCTCTCTGTCTTTCTCTTTCTCTCTCTGTCTCTATTTCTCTCTCACTCTCATTCCTCTCCCTTTCTGTCTCCAACTCTCTCTCCCTAAGTTTCTTGTCCCTGCTCAGATAAATCCCCTTCTCTAATAAATCTCATGCTTGAAATCTGTTGTGTGGTGCGGTTTCTACAGCATTTTTTTTTTTGGCCCCAGTCTGCCTAGAAAGCTTCTGGTACCAGGAGCCAAGTCACCCCAGGCTTTTAGCCCTTGGCTTCCATCCAGTGAAATAATGACTCGCTGAACAGCTTGTTCCTTCCTGGGTCCTGTGAAAGCCTTAGACTTCAGGCCTTTGGCTACTCCTTTTCCTCACCTGTGGAAATGATATTATCCATAACTTTCAGCCTCTCCACCTGACACCTGACCTGAAGGGCTCCAAATTTATTCAATTTTGTAATCAAATATGACCTTAATATCTCTCAGATATCATTCATAATCAATCCAAATGTGACCTATTAATAGATATTATTTGTGACATATACAAACACTTAAAGCAATTGAGAAGAATGGAAAAACTTTCCCCATTCCTTATTTCTCCAAGTCCTGTTTGATTTTGTCTAGTTCCTACCCCACTTCACTCCACCACCCACATATACCCACACTGTGTAAATGTTATGTCTTTGAATTACAGTTGATGAATCTTGAAGAGCCTGCCCTAGCAGGAGGAAGAAAAAGCAAAGAATTAGGCTAGCTTCAGTGTGCACACACCCAGCATGTACCTGTTCATCCATACAATATCCATCTGAATCCCACTCCTGAGAATTTACATTTCCTAAGAGCTATTAGTGTCTCTTGTAAAATTTGTCAAGTATCAGACTCTAACTCCAGTTATCAAAGCTTCCCTTTCCCTTCCCACAAGGCCAGAGGCCTTCTCCCCAAAACCAATTGGCAACTTGACTTTACTTCTATACCCATAGTAAAATGTGTAAAGTAACTCTGGTTTTTGGTGGACACCTTCTCAGAATTGGTGGAGGCATTGCCCCACCACCTACAAAAGCATTCAGTCTCCAACCTCCTGTGGGAGATCATTTTCCATTTGGAATACCCACCTCTCCCATCCATCTGAATCCCACTCCTGAGAATTTACATTT
>JADRCC010148981.1:0-13162 GCA_019843855.1 Hylomyscus alleni
CCCCCGGGCCCAAGCGCTCTGGGCCCAGGGGACTGCAAACTACATGAATCTAGATCTTAGTCCATCTCAGTCGGTGAGTCAGAGAGCAAGAGTGCAAGAGCAAGCAAGAAGAAGCACAAAGTGAAAACCAGGCTTATATGGTTGATACAAAAAGGTTTGAAAAGAATCAGGTGGTACAATGGTCAAGATACATTAAACAATGTGTAGGTACATATCTTAAAGTTAGGTACACAATGGGTCAGCAGCAAAGTATATACATAAAAATTGGCAGGAACTAAGCAGCGACTGCAATCTGAAAGAGAAGCCAGGTGCAAATAGTTCTTATTCAATTTGTTGTTAGGGTTTCGCCTGGGTAGATCTACTTAATTCTTCATCTATGCTAATATTCTGGGCTAGCAGAGATTAGCCACAGGGAATCTTTGTTAAGCTAGTTCCTAGGAGTGATTCAACTGCAGATCTATTGTGGCCCACCTATGTGGATTCTACCTGACCTTGCCCTGGGATTAGTCTCCCATTTTGTAAGCTTCAATGCCCTACCCACAATGCTGGAGGCAAGTAGTCAGAAATTCCAGGCCAGGGTTTGGCTAGGGTGTTGGGACACTTGGTGACACAGGTCAGAGAGACATGTCTGATTTTTGCTAGCTGTCCTATCTTGGTGAATACCTAGCACAAGAGTACGAGGACATATCTGGGCTACCTCTGAAGTTAAGGGGTGCCAGGTGACAATACGGATGCAGGAGACTGCCCTCCTTGAAGGTTTCGCCTCAAATACTGCTGTCACACAAGGTCTGCGTGGCAAGATTCCAAGTCCCCACTCTTAGGCATCTAGGCTAAAGTCACCCACATTGACTGATGGGAGTCTCACCTATCCCAGGTCTTTCGGACTTCCTAGAAATTCTCCCATTCCCATCTCCCCCAGGCAGTTCTGATGTCCAGGCATTCTCCTGGTCCTCTGGACTTCTCTCCTGTCTCTCCCTGCACATGATCCTACCTCCCCATTCACCTCATCCTCCCCTCTCCCCCACCCAGTTCCCTCCCTCCCTCTGTCTCCTATGACCATTTTGGTTCCCCTTCTAAGTAAGCATCCTTGTATGGGGCTTCCTTCTTGTTAAACTTACTTGGATCTGTGGATTGTAGCATCCATATCTTTTATTCTAGGGCTAATATCTACTTATAAGTGAGCATATACCATGTATGTCCTTTTAAGAGTGGGTTACCTCACTCAGGATGATATTCTCAAGTTGTATCCATTTGCCTAAAAAATTCAGGATGCCTTTGTTTTTCATAGTGAATAGTATTTTATTGTGAAAATGAATCACATTTTCTTTATCTATTCTTCAGTTGAGGAACATCTAGGTTGTTTCCTATTTCTGGTTCTTACAAATAAAGCTGCTATGAACATAGCTGAGCAAATATCTTTGTGGAATGGTAGAGCATCTTTGGGTACAAGCCTAGGAGCGGTATGGTTGGGTCTTCAATTAGAACTATTTCCAATTTTCTGATAAACTGCCAAGTTAATTTCCAAAGTGGTTGTATAAGTTTGCACTCCCACCAGAAATGGAGAAGTGTTCCCCTTGCTTCACATCCTCATCAGCATGTGCTATCATTTGAGTTTTTTATTTTATCCATTCTGACAGGTATAAGATGGAATCTTGAGCTGTTTTGATTTGCATTACCTTGATGGCTAAAGACTGAACATTTCTTTAAGTGCTTCTCAGCCATTCAAGAGTCTTCTGTTGAAAATTCTCTGTTTAGCACTGTGTCCCATTTTTTAAGTAGGTTATTTGGGTTAGTGGTGTCAAACTTCTTGAGTTCTTTATAAATTATAGATATTAGCCCTTTGTCAGACATAGGGTTGATGAAGGTCCTTTCCCAATCTGTAGACTGCCATTTTGTCCTATTGACAGTGTCCTTTACTTTACAAAACTTTTGTAGTTTCATGAGGTTCCATTTATCAATTACTGATTTTAGAGCCTGAGCCATTGGTGTTCTGTTTAGAAAATTGTCTCCTGAAACACTGTGTTCAAGAGTATTTCCCAATTTTTCTTCAATGAGATTTAGTGTATCTAGTTTTATGTTCTATTTAAACTCTTGATCCACGTAGAGTGGGAATCTTAAGTATTCTTTAAGACTTTGATGTTGACTATTGGCTTGCCGTATATTGCTTTGATTATATTTAAGTATGTGCCTTGTATCCCTGATCTCTCTAATACTTTTAACATCAAGGAGTGTTGGATTTTGAACAGGGTGATAAGTATGGATCTATTTTCATTTGTCTACATGTTAGACCACCACTATTTGTTGAAGATGTTTTCTTTTTCTCCATTGTATGGTTTTAGTTTCTTTATCAAAACTCAAGTGTCCATAGGTGTTTTAGGTTATATTTGGGTCTTTAATTTGACTCCATTGGTCAACCTTTCTGTTCCTATGCCAATACCATGAATTTTTATAACTAGATATGATGACACCTCTACATCCTCTACTTGTTCTTTTATAGTTTGGCATATAATGGGATTTTTGGTTTTCCATACAAAATTGAGAATTGCTTGGTCAAGGTCTGTAAACAGTTGTGTTGGAATTTTGAGAGGTATTGCATTGTATCTGTAAATTGTTTGGGTAAAATGGTCACTTTAACTATATTCATCCATGAGCATGGAAGAGCTTTCCATTTTCTGAGGTCTTCTTCAATTTCTTTCTTCAGCAAATTGAACTCTTGTCATACAGATCTTTCACTTGTTTGGTTAGAGTTACAGCAAGTCATTTTATATTATTCATGACTTTTATGAAAGGTGTTGCTTCCCTAATTTCCTTCTTGGCTTGTTTATCATTTATATAAAGGAGAACTTCTATTTTCTTTGAGTTAATTTTGTATCTAGCCACTTTGCTGAAGGTGTTTGTCAGCTATACTACTTCTCTGGTAGAATTTTTTGGGGTTGTATACGTATACTATCATATCATCCACAAATAGTGATACTTTGACTTCTTCCTTTCCAATTTGTATCCCCTGATTTTCATTAGTTGTCTTATTGCTCTGGCTAGAACTTCAAGTACTATATTGAATAGATAAGGAGACAAGAAGCAGTCTTGTCTTTTCCCTGATTTAGTGGAGTTGTTTTAAGAGTTTGATGTTGGCTATTGGTTTGCTGTATATTGCTTTGATTATATTTAGATATGTGCCTCGTATCCCTGAACTCTCGAATACTTTTAACATGAAGGGGTATTGGATTTTGTCAAAGGCTTTTTCTGCATCTTATGAGATGATGATGTGATTTTTTTCTTTCAGTTTGTTTATATAGTGGATTACATTGATGGATTTTAGGATATTGAACCATTTCTCCATAGCTGGGATCATGCTTACTTGATCATGGTGGATGATATGTTCCTGGATTCAGTTTGAAAGTATTTTATTGAATATTTTACATCAGTGTTCATCAGAAAATTCAGTCTGAGGTTCTCTTTTTCTCTTGAGTCTTTGTGTAGTTTTGTTATCAAAGTGACTTCAAAAAATGTGTTTGGCAGTGTGCCTTCTGTTTCTATGTTGTAGAATAGTTTGAGGAGTATTAGTAATAGTTCTTGTTTGAAAGTCTGGTAGAATTCTGTACTAAAACCATCTGCCATTAGGAATTTTGCTATTGTTGTTGGGAGACTTTAGATTACTGCTTCTATTTTTTTAGGGGATATAGGGCTGTCTAAATAGTTCATCTAATCTTCTGTAGATATCTCTTAAATCCATTTGGTTAATGACATCTCTTATTTCATTTTTTGTTTTCTTTCAATATAGGGTTTCTCTGTATAGCCCTGGCTGTCCTGGAACTCACTCTGTAGACCAGGCTGTCCTAGAACTCAGAAATCTGCCTGCCTCTGCCTCCCAAGTGCTGGGATTAAAGGTGTGCACCACCACTGCCTGGCTCATGACATCTCTTAATTTCATTTTTCTCTGTTTATTTTCTGTGTTGATGACCCATTCATTGGTGACATTGGCGTGTTAAAGTCTTCTATCATTGTGTGGAGTTCAATGTGTGATTTGAACTTTAGTAAAGTTTCTTTGATGAATGTGGGTGACCTTGCATTTGGGGCATAATTGTTCAGAATTGAGACATTATCTTGGTGCATTTTTCCTTTGGTGAATATGAAGTATCATTCCCCATCTCTGTTGATAATTTTTGGTAGAAATTCTATTTTATTAGATCTCAGAATATCTACTCCAGCTTGTTCTTTTGGAATGTTTGCTTGGAAAACATTTTTTCCTGTCCTTTACTCTGAGGTAGTATCTTTCTTTGTTATTGAGATTAAGAGGTCAATGAGAGGTCTAAGCCAGGCAGATCCCATGACAGACTCCAAACTAGTAGTTTAAGGAATAGTCCTAAGGTTTTGTTTCTTAATACTAGACAAGTCCAAAGCAAGGCAAATTCCAGGGAATACCATCCCTCACAGGCAACCAATCAGGAGCTTCTAGGAGCTGCTCCACCACCTGGCCTGTGCCAAGCCTGAGCCAAAAGTATTTGAACATCAATGGTTCTGGAAAGTCCCCCAAATAATCCAGAACATTGATCAATCCCAAAGACACCCATACCTTGAAAATAGAGCCAACCAATTGAGGTTTACAAAAATAAAATAAAAAATAAAAATTAAAAAAAAATGGTTAAGGTGACCTGCTTCTCTCTGAAATTCCCCTAACAGGCTTTAAAAATGAGCCTATAACCTCACTCAACATTTCCATTTTAGTGAGTAGAGATCCTTATATGCCAGTAATTTTTGCAGAATAAAAATACTCCCTGCCTTTGGATACTATTTGTGTCTGGGGTATCATTCTTGGGGCAAGCATAGACCCATACATTTGAGGAGCTCTTCCAGGATTTACTGGAGACTCCTGAGCCAAATAGTTGAGTGTTTTTCTGATAAGTAAGTCCCAGTACTCCATTGTCTTTACTTGTCTATGTTTCTGTTTCAGGTTTAATCTGAAGGCCAAGAGGAGCAAAGAATATACATATTCTGTTACTGGTTGGGGCTATAGAGGACTTTTCCAACCCACTGTTAGAATCTGGAAATTTTTCTAGTTCTCATCTGATTTCTCAACCATCTATAGCTCTTTGAACACACATATGCACACACACATACAAACACACACACACACAATTTTCAGGGAGGAAGACCATCTGAGACAACCTTTTTGTTTTCATTTTCCTGAGAATGTATTTTTCTGTCTGTCTCTGTGTATTCTGTTTGTGCTTTTTGTTTTCCTATACAAGATTCTCTTTGATAAGTAAGTGGGACAGGCATAGAGCACTTATTGAGCTTAATCATGAACCATTTTAAGGACTTCCACTGAGCCATGGAGGACTCATGTTTGGTTGTTCATTCTGACAAACCAACCATCTTTATTAGGAACTAATGTCCTACTTACAAGGTAGGATACCATGAGGATGGGACTTTTCATCTTCCCACCATCTACAGGACAAAGATTGTTGTCTATGAGACCAGAGTCCACCTGGACCTGGTGCCATATACCACCAGGTGATGATACCTGATTGAAAAGCCCCCTGTTTGGTTGAAACCCCTTTTTATCCCACTGGCTATACAACTCCCCACTCTCTTTCCTCTAAAGGAAGGTCAGCCCGTTTCCCCCTGTTTGCTCCCTTCCTCTGCCCCAAAGGAAGACTTCTGTCCCCTTCCTTATATCTCTGCTCCTGTTGATGCTGCCCCTGCCCAACCAGTGCAAACAGAGGAAGGAATAGCCATTGACTCCCTTGATTCACTTCACTCCACTTGGAGGCCACCTCATAATCAGGATCATAATGGCCAGAGGTCCAACTCTTCTAAGACCTTACCTCTCTGGCCTGTAGGACCCCCAAATGTGCAGAGGAGACAGTTCATGACATAATCACCATTTGCTAAAATGATCTTTACAATTGGAGGATGCAAAATTCCACAGTCTTAGAAAGAACATCAGCTCTTACAGGTCTTTTAGATTCCGTCATGCTGACTCACCAGCCCACCTGGGAGAACTGTCAGCAACATGACAGAGGAAAGAGAATCATGGGAGCCTCTTGTAAATTGGTTCAGGGAGTGAATGAACTGCTCACCCAATTCCAAGCTAGTACTGATGCAGTCTTTCCTTTGACTCAACCCTACTGACATTTTAACCCTACTGAAGATAAGAGGAGGCTCTGGGTCTTCTGCCAGATTTTGATAAGGAGTGGGGTTGCCTCTGAGAAGTCAGTAAAGAGGCCATAAATTTATCTAAAGTGAGCCAGGTGGTACAGGAAAAGAAAAGAATGAGTGCTCCAGGAAATATCTAGAAAGACTTTTGAAGCCTATAGGATCTACACTTCCTTTGATCCAGAAGCCAGAGAAAAACAGTCAGCTGTAAGCATGACCTTCATTAAACAAGCTGCCCCTGACATCTGCTGAAAATTCCAAAGCCTGGATGGTATGTATGCAACTGACTGTTAGTCAGTTATAGCTAAGTAACTAAAGTATAGTAGCTATAGCTATTTAGGTTATCAACAATTGGGAGACTCCTGAGGATTGGCAGAGCAGAGGACTGGCAAAATGCTACTTGCCACCACAAGCCACAACTGTCCTGATGACAGAGCTAAAAACCTAATTTATAGAAATGACAAAGGTAAGACAATCCCCACTGAAGTAAAAATCTGTCCTCCAATAGAGAGGGACCAATGTGCCTATTGCAAAGATAAAGACCATTGGAAGCATGAATGCCCTAAGAAAAATCAAAGGGAGGACCCAAAACTTCCCAAACAAACAAGCGAACAACAAAAAACAAAAACAAATGAACACCTAAATCCTAAATGACTGTGGGGATTGGGCCCTAGGTAACCCTAAAGATGGAGGGGAAGCCCATAGACTTTCTGGTGGATACAAGGGCATAACATTCTGTTTTGAAGCAATCACTGGTAGCATTGGTGAACCAACAAACATGGGTACAAGGTGCAATAGGAACCATGCCCTATACACATACTACCTGAAGAAATGTAGACTTGAGAATGGGACAAATAACCCATCCATTCATGGTCATCCCTGGATGACCATACCCCCTGCTATGAAGAGACCTTCTCACCAAGATAGGGGCCAAATCCATTTTGACCCCAAGGAAGTGAAAGTGCTGGATAAGGATGGTCCCATCCATGTTTTGACTTTGGCCCTAAAAAAAAAAAGAGTACAAATTGATCCTTCAACCAGCCCCATCTTACGAGGTTTCTGGCAGAAGTCCCTGAAATCTGGGCAAAATCAAATCCAATAGGACACGCCTGTCATCAGCCTCCAGTTCTAGTCCAATTGAAGGCTAAAGCCACCTCAGCCGGAATCAGGCACTATCAAAAGCCCAGAGAGGCCAGAACTGGCATCACCTCCCACATCAACTGGCTCTGGAAGACCAGATTTCTGATTCCTTGCCTAACAGCATGAAACATTCCTCTCCTCCTTGTCAAGAAACCTCATTCTTATGACTTTCAGCCTATGCAGGACTTGTGGAAAACAAACAGGCAGGTGGAAAACATCCATCCCATGCTTCCAAATCCTACACCCTGCTAAGTAGTCTCTTCCAAAGCACACTATGTATACCATGCTTGACCTGAAGGATGCTTTCTTCAGCTTGCCTCTAGCACCTAAAAGCCAGCCTCAGTTTGCCTTTGAGTGGCAAGATTTGGAGAGAGACTTCAATGGACAACTGACTTAGATACATCTGCCTCAAAGATTCAAAAACTCACCTACTATGTTTGATAAGGAACTATATGAGGATTTAGGTAACTACTGGTATGCTCACCTACAAATAACTCTATGGCCTCTGATTTTGAGACCTTCATGGCCCCTGATATGGAAACTTGCCAAAAAGCAAAGTATGACTCACTGTAGGACCTGAGTCAACTGTACTAGCAAGTGTCTTCTAAACAGGCCCAGCTCTGCCAACTGAAAGTCACCTATCCAGGGAACAAACTCAAGAGTGGGTCAGTGCTTGTTCTCAGACACTCAAAAAGAGACCATCCTCAGCATCCCGATCCCATTTACCTGAAGGCAAGTAAAGGACTTTTGAGGATCTGCCAGGTTTTTTAGATTCTGGATGCCAAGACTTATGGAAATACTCTGGCCACTATATGAGGCCACAAGAAGACAGGAAGACAGAGTAAAATAGACCCCTAAAATGGACTTGACTTTTAATTTTTAACAAAAGCCTTGCTAGAGGTACTGGCTCTGGATGTCCTGGAAATTCACAAACCATTCCCTCTATATGTGTATGAGAGAAACAGGATTCCAAAAGGAGTGCTCACCCAAACTTTGGGCCCATAAAAAGACCAATGGCCTACTTATCTAAGAAGCTGAATCCCATGGCCCAAGGATGGCTGGCTCATCTCCAGATCATAGCCACCCTGTCTTGCTGCTAAAGGACACTGACAAGATAGCCATGAAACAAGAGCTTGCTTTCACCACTCCCCTGCTATTTAAGGATATTATGTCAAAAACCCACTCACCTGATGGTTATTGAATGCTTTGCTGATGTATTACCAAGTTCTGCTCCTAAATTCTCCTCATATAAGGTATAACTTGCCATGTGTCCTAAATTCTGCTAGCCTGTTACCTCATCCTCAAACATACAGCATGAGCACTCCATAGTTTTGGGACATGTTCAAAATATGAGGCTGTATCTGACTGACATACCATAGCCAGATGCAAAGCATATCTACTTCACAGATGGGAGCAGCTTCCTCCAGAATGGAAAGAGGTATGCTGAGGTGGGGATAGTGGACGTGGACTCTGTTGCTTGGGCTACTGCTCTGCTGCCAGGAAGGTCAGCATAAAAGGCTGAGTTGTGGGTTCTAACTCAGGCTTTGAAGTTGTCAGAGAGGACTATAGCCAACATTTATTCTGACAGCATTTATGCCTTTGCCACTGCTCATGTACGTTGGTCCATATATGAAGACAGGATTGTTGACTGCTAAAGGAAAGATCACCATCATCAAAAAACAAAAACAAAAACAAAAATAAAAAAAACTTGCTTTGCTGGAGGCATTAAGGCTTCTTCTCAAAGTGACCATAATTTATTGCCCTGGGCATCCAAAAAAAAAAAAAACCCAAAAAAATCAAAAATAGCTTGAGGAAACAGACTAGCTGATAAAGCTGCAAAGGAGGCTGCTCAAATATTCACCACCAACATCCTGGTAGTCTTCCAGACCCAGCATTCCTAGCCATCCCCTAATATACTGCAGAGGACAATCAAGATCAGACCAAATATGAAGAGATTTATTTATAGGAAAAAATGTATGGAGTCACATTGTAGAGTGCTGTACCATCTTATCAAAGGAGTTCAATAAACAACTCATCCACCAGATCCACCAGGCCACATATTTGGGCCATGGGGGAAGTAGAGATGCTCCAAGATACATGATACAAAACACTTAATATGATACAATTAATAGACCAGGTAATCTCAAATTGCCCCACTTGTCAGGCCATGATCCCCTCTGGCACCAATTAAGAAACTTACAAAACCAGAAACAGAGGTCAACGGCCCTTTGAAAAATAAACAACCAATTGAAAAATAAACTATACAGAGGTAAAACCAGATATATATATATATAGATAGATAGATAGATAGTTAATTGGGATTTTGGTTTTCTGGATTTTAGGTTTATTAATAATTTGTATATATAGATATATAGAAATTATTGATACTTTTTCAGGATAGATAAAGACCTACGCAACAAATAAAGAGGCTGCCAACATAGTAGAACAAAACCTTCTGGAAGATGTTATACCCAGGTATGGTTTGTCTACCCTGCTTGGGTCTGCCAATGGACCAGTATTCATCTCTCAGGTAACTCAATCTTCAGCACAGTCCCAGGGAACAAATTGAAGATTACATTTTTGCCTACAAACCCCAGTGTTCAGGGCAGGAAGAGAGGATGAATCAAATACTAAAAGACAATTGACCAAATTGAATCTTAAAACAGGCAGTAACTTGATGGCTCTCCTATCTTATGCCTTGTATAAGTTCAGGAATACCCCTTATACCTTGGGTTTTACCCTATATGAGAGATACCCCTCCTGCTGCCTAACCACCAGTCTGACATTTTAGCTGAATATGACCAACATTCAATCTTGAGATGAATGAATGTTCTCCATAAAATCCAGAAGTAACACTGGCCTGCCATCAATTAGATTAATGATTATGCTCCTCCTTCTAACCCCTATTATTTTCAACTAGATAATTGTGATGGTTTGTATATGCTTGGCCCAGGGAGTGGCACTATTAGGAGGTGTGGCCTTGTTAGAGTAGGTATGTTACTGTGGGTGTGGGCTTCAGATCCTTACTCTAGCTGCCTGGAACTCAGTCTTCCACTAGCAGGTTACAGATGAAGATGTAGAACTCTCAGCAATGCCTGCCATGTGCCTGTCTAGATTCGGCCATGCTCCCACCTTGAGGATAATGGACTGAACCTCTGCACCTACAAGCCAGCCCCAAATATATGTTGTCCTTTATAAGACTTGCCTTGGTGTCTGTTCATAGCAGTAAAACACTAACTAAGACAATAACAGTTTGCATTAAGAGGAATAAGCACAAAACCCTAGAACCTCACTAGAAAGGACTTCACACTGTGATTCTGATCACACCAAAATCTGGGAAGGTGGACAATATCCAGACTTGGATCTGCCACTCCCACATCAAACCCACCAGAAGGGAGACCATCCAACAACTGAGACCCTGAAGAGATCAACCACCATAGGACCTGTCACCAGAATGAGGAGTAGAGGACCACATCCCATTGATTCACTGAAGCTGTGACTTCAGTGATCCTAATTCTGATCATTCAATGCCTGCATCTTATAACCATCATGGCTAGTCACCATCAGTCCCTCAATCTCACTTGGATGATTACCTACCAAGAAATAGTCATTCACCAGGTCAGTCTAAAACTTTGCTTAAACTTTGAAATAAAAGATGGTACATCACTGATTAGCACCTAATTTTTTTTAAAAAAAAATACAATGTAATCCACTATATAAACAAACTCAAAGAAAAAAACCCACATGAACATTTCATTAGATGCTGAAGAATCATTTGACAAAATTCAACATCCCTTCATGTTAAAAATCTTGGAAAAAAATCAAGAATTCAAGACCCATACCTAAATATAGTAAAAACAATATACAACAAACCAGTAACCAGCATCAAACTAAATGGAGAGAAACTTGAAGCAATCCCACTAAAATCAGGAACTAGACAAGGCTACCATCTCTCTCCCTATCTGTTCAATATAGTACTTGAAGCTCTACCTAGAGGAATTAGACAACAAAAGGGGGTCAAATGGATACAAATTAGAAAGGAAGAAGTCAAAATATCACTAGTTGCAGATGATATGCCAGCATACTTAAGTAACCCCAAAAACTCCACCAGAGAAATCCTACAGCTGATAAACAACTTTGACAAGGTAGCCGGATATAAAATTAACTCAAACAAATCATTAGCCTTCCTATACTCAAAGGATCAACAGGCTGAGGAAGAATTTAGGGAAACAACACTTTTCACAATAGCCACAAACAGTATAAAGTATATTAGTGTGATTCTAACCAAACAAGCAAAAGATCTGTATGACAAAAACTTCAAGTCTCTGAAGAAAGAAATTGAAGAAGATCTTAGAAGATGGAAAGATCTCTCATGCTCATGGATTGGTAGGATTAATATAGTAAAACTGGCCATCTTGCTGAAAGCAATCTACAGATTCAATGTAATCCATCAAAATTCCAACTCAATTCTTCATAGAGTTAGAAAGAGCAATTTTCAAATTCATTTGGAGTAACAAAAACCCCAGGATAGTGAAAACTATTCCCAACAATAAAAGAACTTCTGGGAGAATCATCTTCCCTGACCTCAAGCTGTACTACAGAGCTATTGTGATTAAAACTGCATGGTATTGGTACAGTGATAGGCATGTAGATCAATGGAATAGAACTGAAGACTCAGAAATGAACCCACACACCTATGATCACTTGATCATTTCCTGATCCCCCCCTCAGAAAGTCCCTATCCCACCTCCCCTCCTCTTGCTTCTTTGAGGGTATGCACCTACCCTCCCACTCCTGCCTCCCTGCACTTGAATTCCCCTAAACTAGGGCATTGAGTCTTCACAGAACCAAAAGCCTTTTCTCCCACTGATGCCCAACAAGGCCATGCTCTGCTACATATACTGCTAGAGCCATGGGCCCCTCCATACATACTCTTTGGTTGGTAAGTTTAGACGACCCTGGGAGATCTGGTTAGTTAATACTGTTGTTCTTCTTATGGGGTTGCATATCCATTCAGTGTCTTCAGTCCTTTTTCTAACTATTCCATTGGGGACCGCACACTCAGTGCAATGGTTGGCTGCAAGTATCCACCTTTTTATATGTCAGGTTCTGGCAAACCCTCTCAAGAGACAGCTATATCAGGCTCCTGTCAGCATGTACTTCTTGGCATCCACAATAGTGTCTGCCTTTGGTGACTGTATATTGGATGGATCCCCAGGTGGGGCATCCTCTAAATGGCTTTTTGTTACCTTCCCCCTTCACCTCAGTCATCGGACTTCTGGCAGTCTCTGCTTGGAGGCTAACACCTGGGAGCTAAGACAGATGCTCTCAGTTGACTATCGGTTAGTCTTTGAAGAAACTGCCTGAGTACGCCCATCACCTGTGTACGCTTATTACCTGAGCACGCCCACTGCCTGAGTTTTGCCAGCTGCTTGATGCCAGGGACTGGGGTTTTCTTACAGGGATCCCTTGTACCGCGGGACCATGAGTTCTGGCCAAGTGTACACAGGATTTGGCTGTGACAAACAGACTCAACACAAGTAGTGTGGAATCTGAATGTATTTCTTAAAAATGGCATGAGGCTTTTACAACCATTGCAAAAGAGAAAAATGAAAATATCTGGCAGCTCAACAATTGAGGTACATCTGAGGCTACCCGAAACACACTGGGTCTAAAACAGCAGTCATCTCCTCTGGACTGGTGCAGCATCCCTGGGTTCTGGGCATGCTTGGGCTGCATGGGCCTGGCCAGAGTCCTGGGGGCTGCGGGTATGCCAGCCAGGAGGCCAGAGGCTCGAATCTCAAATGCTGACTCTAGAATCTCGAATCTCGAATGCTCAATCTCTTGAATCTCAACTGGTGCT